>JAGFBZ010002322.1:292500-387657 GCA_018398805.1 Hirundichthys speculiger
CATGTGTCAAACACAAGGCCCGCGGGCCAGATGTGGCCCGTCACGTCATTTCACGTGGCCCTCGAGAGCTTTAAACCAATATTTTAAGACTTAAAATAAGCTTACACTGCTTTAAACGCATATTGACGATAAACTACATCTCCCATCATGCATTTCGTCGTTACCCACAAAAATAACGGTTGCTATGAGCAAGAGGATTTTTCAGAACTGTTGAACTTAAGAAAAACCTTTACAAACTAACCCCAACATGTCCAAGAAAAGTGTCTTTTGTGTTACGAGGGGCGTGTCAGTCGTTAAAGAGTTTAATCCACGTCGGCATTTTGACAGCAAACACGGAGCTAAGTATGCTAAATTTAGCTTCCGCTTCTGAAACCAAGGTAATGGAAACTCTCAGTGATGTTTACCACAAAGCCTGAATTTGATATAATAATGACCTTAAATATTCCAAACTTGAATACATAATAAATATAGAAACCGTTATTTGAATGAATGAATGAATGAATGAAGTTTATTCAATCATAACAACACAAAACAACAACAACAACAACACAACACCAAAAAGCATTGTGCACAGCATTGACATTTCACACAAAACCAATAATCATGTGTTGAACAATGACTGAAAAGGCATAGGCAGAAGCAGATTGCTTATAAAAGCCTATCCTATATTGCCAACTTTTGGCTACCAACCTCCAGAAAAGCAAAAAAACAACAAAAGCAAAGAAACAACAGAAAAGCAAAGAGACATTAACAAATGATCAATTGCACTTATAAGCTTCAAAAATAGCTTTACAAACCATTTTCTTAAAAACCAAAAGAGAATGACATGTTTTTAAATTTATGTTGGCATCATTCCAAAATTTAACTCCAATAATGGAGACACATCTTCTTTTCATACCTTTTTTAGCTTTTTGTACAGTAAACTTGCAGACACCTCTAAGATTATAGGGAGTCTCCTGAATTGAAAAGAACCTCTGTATTGAGTCAGGGAGCATTTTTGATTTTGCTCTGAACATAATTTGCATGATTTTATAATAAAACAAATTATAAAATTTCATAACATGAGAATTTAGAAAAAGTGGCTCTGTGTGAGCATAGTAATCAGCCTTATTGATGATACGTATGGCTCGTTTTTGAAGTTTTACTATTGAATTTAGGGTGGTTTTAAAGGTGGATCCCCACAATTCCACACAGTACGATAAATACGGAACAATCAATGAGTGGTAGATCAAATGCAAGGCCTTGGAATTCAGTACATTACTGGATTTATACAGAATTGCAATTGATTTTTAACAATATAATTGAATTTAACAATATAATAAGGTGTAGTTTAATTTATTTTGATTTTCATTGCATTTTGTTACATTCATGCCGTCGATCTGGCCCTTGGAGGGCCACCATGATGCTGATGTGGCCCTCAGTGAAGATGAGTCTAACCCCCCCCCCCCCCTCCCTGCAGGTATTACTACAAGAGGGAGATCCTGGAGAGGGTGGACGGCCGGAGGCTCGTCTACAAGTTTGGGAAAAACTCCAGCGGCTGGAAGGTTGAGGAGGTGGGCGTGGCCATGTGAGCCATCGCCACGAGGGGAGTTCAGGGACCGTCAGACACCTGAGCCGCCCGCCTGAAGACACGTTTAAGACGCTAACTTCCTGTCAGAGGGAAGGTGTTACAGAAACTGTAAGCCAGTGTGTTTGGCTGATGTAGGTTTTATGAACCAATATTAATGTTTGATGTATTTCTGATTTGTTGCTCCACAAACTCACAGCAGAGACGTGAAACAGGCGTCTCTGTAGAGAAGCACTTCCTGTCTTCTTCACTGCACTTACCTGTCAGGTCTGGTCCTGGATCTGCACCTGCACCACAGTTAAAGCACATGTGAAGCAACGCAATAACGTGAGAAGGTCTTAGGATGGGTGATTTGATACTTTTAACGACATCTACGTTCATTTTTTAGTGTCCCTTTTAACGTCAGAGACCATGAATCCGTTTGTGAATAATCGTCACCGACAGAAAAACTCTTGTGGGTTGATTCAAGATAAATCCACCAGTGTTCCCAGTAACCTGACTCCAACCAGAGTCAGCGTTCAGTCACTATTGAAGCTCCCGGTGATATTTGGTGAATACGTTTCCAGATGTTCTGAGATGTCCAGGGAGGCGATGATGTCATTATGACGTCAGTGTACATATGTGTTTCCATGTGACTGTGACCCAGTTCTGCATCTGTATGTGGACCACAGCTGGAGGATGTGAGCTCCACGTATTAGCTGGTATGACTTGTTATAAAGTGTTTGTATGTAATGTTTGACGAGTGACTTGTTCATGTGACTTGTAGCTGATCATGTTGAGATCAGTCACAGGTTTCCAGGTGATTGTTTGAATGTGATTCATCACTTTATCCTTTATACTAATGAGTGTAAATCTGTCAAGATTAAATAAACTTTATTTGTGAACTACGTTCTGACATCTCTCTCTTTTCTCACAGTTGTTCATGATTTTCTTGTTTCAGTAAAACACAGAGCGAACGAGACCAGAAGGGTTTTATTTAATAGAGTGTTAAAATGGCCGACGAGCAGAGATAACAGCTGACGCTCATCTGCAGCTCCAGAGACAGAAGGACAGTTGGTCTGGATCAGAGCTGATGCAGCGACTACAAACCTGTTTAATGATGCCAGCAGCTCTGCTGCAGCTCGTTCCCGCGGTCGGGTCACCTGTCGGGTCACCTGTCAGGTCACCTGTAGGGTCACCTGTAGGCCAACTGGTCCTGATGGGAAACACCTGCTGGTCCAACTGACTCGTACGGAACAAGTTAGATCCATCCTCTCTGTCCTCCATCCTCTCTGTCCTCCCTCCTCTCTGTCCTCCATCCTCTGTCCTCCATCCTCTCTGTCCTCCATCCTCTCTGTCCTCCATCCTCTCTGTCCTCCATCCTCTCTGTCCTCCATCCTCTCTCCTGTCCTCCTCCTCTCCTCCTCCTCCATCCTCTCTCTCCTCCATCCTCTTTCTGTCCTCCCCCTCTCCCTCTGTCCTCCATCCTCTCTGTCCTCCATCCTCTCTCCATCCAGTCCTCCATCCTCTCTGTCCTCCATCCTCTCTGTCCTCCATCCTCTCTGTCCTCCATCCTCTCTCTGTCCTCCTCTCCTCCATCCTCTCTGTCCTCCATCCTCTCTGTCCTCCTCCTCTTTCTGTCCTCCCTCCTCCTCCTCTCATCCTCTCTCCCTCCATCCTCTTTCTGTCCTCATCCTCTTTCTGTCCTCCATCCTCTCTGTCCTCCATCCTCTCTTCCTCCTCTTGTCCTCCATCTCTCTCTCCTGTCCTCCATCCTCTCTGTCCTCCTCTCTCTGTCCTCCTCCTCTCTGTCCTCCTCCATCCTCTCTCTGTCCTCCATCCTCTCTGTCCTCCATCCTCTCTGTCCTCCATCCTCTCTGTCCTCCCTCCTCTCTCTGTCCTCCATCCTCTCTGTCCTCCCTCCTCTCTGTCCTCCATCCTCTTCCTGTCCTCCATCCTCTTTCTGTCCTCCATCCTCTTTCTGTCCTCCATCCTCTTTCTGTCCTCCATCCTCTCTCTGTCCTCCATCCTCTCTGTCCTTCATCCTCTTTCTGTCCTCCATCCTCTCTGTCCTCCATCCTCTCTGTCCTTCATTCTCTTTCTGTCCTCCATCCTCTCTGTCCTCCATCCTCTCTGTCCTCCATCCTCTCTTGTCCTCCATCCTCTCTGTCCTCTATCCTCTCTCTGTCCTCCATCCTCTCTGTCCTCCATCCTCTCTCTGTCCTCCATACTCTCTGTCCTCCCTCCTCTCTTCTCTGTCCTCCATCCTCTCTCTGTCCTCCATCCTCTCTGTCCTCCATCCTCTCTCTGTCCTCCAATCCTCTCTGTCCTCCATCCTCTTTGTCCTCCATCCTCTCTGTCCTCCATCCTCTTTGTCCTCCATCCTCTCTGTCCTCTATCCTCTCTCTGTCCTCCATCCTCTCTGTCCTCCATCCTCTCTGTCCTCCATACTCTCTGTCCTCCCTCTTCTCTGTCCTCCATCCTCTCTCTGTCCTCCATCCTCTCTCTGTCCTCCATCCTCTCTGTCCTCCATCCTCTCTGTCCTCCATAGTTTCCAGGTCCTGGTCCAGGTTTCTTCCTCTTAAAGGTTTTTTTCTCCCATCAGGAGAGTTTTTTTTAACTTGACATTTTTCTTTGATTCTGGTTTAATATTATAATTTTAGTTAATGATATTTGATCGGGGTCTCTGTAAAAAAAAAAAAAAAAAAAAAAATCAAATACAAATCTACTTTATTGATCCGCCGAGGAGGAAATTCAGGTTTCAAGTCCACCAGACGCTGCAGCCTGGTGGACTAGAGGAGCTGCCGGCGTCCAGCGCTCCGTCTTCATGTCCCGGTTCTGTGGTCCGAGTGCTAACTCCAGTTAACAGCCATTAAAACCAGTTAACAGCGTTAAAACCAGTATATCTCCAGAATGGTGAATCCAGTGAGATATCTCCAGGTCCGAGGAGGAAACTCAGATGAACCAAACCGTCTCCTCTGGGAAGACTGAGCTCCATTCAGTCCGGCGAGCGACGGAGCCGACCGTCCCAGAGCCCGGTTCATCATGCGGACCAGGTTGTTGGCGTCCCCCCTGGCGGTGCCGGGCCCACCAGGTCCTCAGACGACCCCTGCCAGGTCAGCTGACTCACCCCGGCGTGTGGACTGCTGGACAGGGGCAGCACGCCACCGCTGCCACGTCGGGGCCCCCGACCCGGTTCAGTCAACGCTGCAGCCCGGATCCAGTGGCGGTGGTTGCCGCAGGTAGCAGCTCAGGATTAGCGTCAACGAACCGGCCCCCAGCGACACCGTCGACACCCGACCGCAAACCCACCACACCGGGGACAAACTGGAACGTCCAGTATGGAAGTATTTCTGTGCCACCTGAGTTTGAATACGAATTTTTAAGATTGAAATTTTTCAGCATCAAAATCAGACTTTGAATTAAAAAAAAACATCAGATTTCTAGCACAGAATTTTTTTTGCCTCTGAATTTTATTTTGTTAAAAGTAAATTCAGTGTTAAAAAAATTGTTGTATTAAAATATTCAGTTTTTCAAAATTCAACATGTAAAGAAATTCAACACCCCAAACAATTCAGTGTAAAAAAAAAAAATCAACATCTCAAAAAAATTCAGTGTAAAAAAATTCAATTTCTAAAAAAAAAATCAGTGTAAAAAATTCAACCTCAAAAAATTCAGTGTAAAAAAATTCAACCTCAAAAAATTCAGTGTAAAAAGAACCAGACTCAACATCCGGGTCACCAGGGAGAAGCAATCGATCCCTGTCTCAATTCAGCCATCTATTTTAAATGTTTAATACAAACAGCAAATAAAGCAGCACCATCACCTGAGTTTGCTGCCATGGCCGACCGGTCCGTCTTACTATCTGGGTGGGTGTCACATGACCAATGGAGCGTAACGTGATTGGCTGGACGTTGGCTGAATTGAGACAGGGATCGATTGCTTCTCCCTGGTGACCCGGATGTTGAGTCTGGTTCTTTTTACACTGAATTTTTTGAGGTTGAATTTTTTTACACTGAATTTTTTGAGGTTGAATTTTTTACACTGATTTTTTTTTTAGAAATTGAATTTTTTTTACACTGAATACACTAATCATAAACTGGTACTCAATGCAGGCAAAACTAAATTCATGTTGTTCACCAGATCAAAAAATAGTATACATGATGATCTCATCATTTCTACCAATTATAGTACAAATATTGAAAGGCTCACTGAAAACAAGTACCTCGGTATCTGGTTAGATGATAAATTAAACTTTAAACATCATGTCTCTAAGCTGGTGACGTCTTTAAGAAATAAAATTGGTTTCTTTTATAGAAACAGGCTCTCATTTTCGCCACATTGCAGGAAGATGCTTGTTGAGGCAACTTTTTTATCAGTGTTGGATTATGGTGATATTTTGTACTTGCATGCCTCTGGACTCTGTTTACCGCTCTGCATTAAGATTCATCACTGGAGACAGCTATGACACCATCACTGGAGACAGCTATGACACCCATCACTGGAGACGGCTATGACACCATCACTGGAGACGGCTATGACACCATCACTGGAGACAGCTATGACACCCATCACTGGAGACGGCTATGGCACCATCACTGGAGACGGCTATGACACCATCACTGGAGACAGCTATGACACCATCTGGACTGACACCATCACTGGAGACGGCTATGACACCATCACTGGAGACAGCTATGACACCATCACTGGAGACGGCTATGACACCATCACTGGAGACAGCTATGACACCCATCACTGGAGACGGCTATGACACCATCACTGGAGACGGCTATGACACCATCACTGGAGACGGCTATGCACCATCACTGGAGACGTCTATACACCATCACTGGAGACGGCTATGACACCATCACTGGAGACGGCTATGACACCATCACTGGAGACGACTATGACACCCATCACTGGAGACGACTATGACACCCATCACTGGAGACGGCTATGACACCCATCACTGGAGACGGCTATGACACCCATCCCTGGAGACGGCTATGACACCCATCACTGGAGACAGCTATGACACCCATCACTGGAGACAGCTATGACACCATCACTGGAGACGACTATGACACCATCACTGGAGACGGCTATGGCACCATCACTGGAGACGGCTATGACACCATCACTGGAGACGGCTATGACACCATCACTGGAGACGACTATGACACCCATCACTGGAGACGGCTATGACACCCATCACTGGAGACGGCTATGACACCCATCACTGGAGACGGCTATGACACCCATCACTGGAGACGGCTATGGCACCCATCATTGTGACTTGTATTCTAATGTTGGGTGGCCCTCTCTTTCTGTAAGACGTGAAAGACACTGGGTTTTATTTATTTATAAAGCTCTTAATGGTCTTTTACCTGCTTACATTAGTTCCATGCTTTCTTTTAATGAGGGCTCTTATCAAACTCGGTCTCGTGATTGGATTACGCTGCAGGTGCCAGCTGTTTTTAGTGAACTTGGAAAATCCAGTTTTTCATATTGTGCACTTGCAGAACTATTTCAAGCTTTCATCGTTTTAATCCAAAGGACAATTTAAATCTTTAACTGTATCACATTTTACTTCTAGCTGTTCCTGTTTTACCTGATTATTGTTTCTACATTTTAACTAAATTTAAATTAAATTTTAATTATTCATGTTTTTATTTATTTATTTTACATTTTAATTGTAATTTTACTGTGTTTTTAAATTCTTGTCGTTACTTTAATGTAAGTTTCTTTTTTGTGTCTAAGTGCCTTTATTTTTGTTATTGTTGTTTCACTCGGCTGCATTGTAAATGAGGTCTCTACCTCAATGTATCTCCGAGTTTAAATAAAGGTAATAATAATTAAAAAAAATAATAAAATGTTGGCTGGGCAGGTACAAACTGGCTGTAGGCAGTGGTGAGACATGTCCATGTCTGTCTCTGAGGAGGGACTGGACTGCATCATCCACCAGGTAAATACCTGTCTTTAGATGCTCTCACAGGTAAATGAGATGAGGGGGCGGGTCCATGAGGCCTTTAATGGTTCCGCCTGGTTAATCAGTCCCTTCTGGCTCTGTTCCCTGTTCTCAATTACCAGTAACCATACTGGTCACTTCTGTTAAAACTGGGCCATGTGATAAAACAATCATAAACCAAGCTGGTCCACATTTGAGACTCGCCCATAAAAGACCATAAAAATGCCTGAACTTGTTGAAGCTGAATGGCGCCGTTGAGTCAGCGTGACCTTTAATCCGCCGGTTTCCAGAGACTATCGGTCTTATCGGACGTCGCCGTTGTTGATGACGTTCTCCAGAAACCTGTTTAACGGGTGTTTGATGTTTCTAAACTCATGAGGTGTAAAGAGCAGATGAGGTTGAAACGAGGACAGAAAAGTGTGTAACGTGATTTTCAGGTCAGAGTTTCTCAACAGTCCTTACTGTCTTCCCATTGTTCCATTCACTTCCTTCAACTGGAAACAATGGTTTCTCATTTCAGTTTGGTTTACAACTGGTCAGACCTGTTGGGGCTGATGGACACGATAACGTCTACGTAGCCAGTCTGCCGTTTTAAAACATCTCACAGGTAAAACATGTTGAATGTTTCAGAAACATCCAGAAACTGTTGTTATATTCATGCAGCTGCAGAAATGACCAGCCAGTGTCTCCTTTAGAGGAGGAAATAAGGGAAGGAATTAAGTGAGGATTGTCCACGAATCTATAGTTGACAGAGAGACAATACAAACAGAGAAACAGTAGACCTGCTGTCAATCACATACCCCCACCTGGTCCCTCCCCCACCCTGGAGGTGTCGTCTCCTTCCAGCTCTGGTCCTCTACCAGAGGTCTGGGAGTCTCCAGGACCTCAGCTGGTCCCAGTGTTCCCTCTACCAGAGGTCTGGGAGTCTCCGGGACCTCAGCTGGTCCCAGTGTTCCCTCTACCAGAGGTCTGGGAGTCTCCGGGACCTCAGCTGGTCCCCTGGTTCCCTCTACCAGAGGTCTGGGAGTCTCCGGGACCTCAGCTGGTCCCAGTGTTCCCACTACCAGAGGTCTGGGAGTCTCCAGGACCTCAGCTGGTCCCAGTGTTCCCTCTACCAGAGGTCTGGGAGTCTCCGGGACCTCAGCTGGTCCCAGTGTTCCCTCCAACAGAGGTCTGGGAGTCTCCAGGACCTCAGCTGGTCCCAGTGTTCCCTCCAACAGAGGTCTGGGAGTCTCCAGGACCTCAGCTGGTCCCATTGTTCCCTCTACCAGATGTCTGGGAGTCTCCAGGACCTCAGCTGGTCCAAGTGTTCCCTCCAACAGAGGTCTGGGAGTCTCCAGGACCTCAGCTGGTCCCAGTGTTCCCACTACCAGAGGTCTGGGAGTCTCCGGGACCTCAGCTGGTCCAAGTGTTGCCTCTACCAGAGGTCTAGGAGTCTCCAGGACCTCAGCTGGTCCAAGTGTTGCCTCTACCAGAGGTCTGGGAGTCTCCAGGACCTCAGCTGGTCCAAGTGTTCCCTCCAACAGAGGTCTGGGAGTCTCCAGGACCTCAGCTGGTCCCAGTGTTCCCACTACCAGAGGTCTGGGAGTCTCCGGGACCTCAGCTGGTCCCAGTGTTCCCTCTACCAGAGGTCTGGGAGTCTCCGGGACCTCAGCTGGTCCAGGTGTTCCCTCTACCAGAGGACTGGGAGTCTCCAGGATCTCAGCTGGTCCCAGTGTTCCCTCTACCAGAGGACTGGGAGTCTCCAGGACCTCAGCTGGTCCTATTGTTCCCTCTACCAGAGGTCTGGGAGTCTCCAGGACCTCAGCTGGTCCCAGTGTTCCCTCTAACAGAGGTCTGGGAGTCTCCAGGACCTCAGCTGGTCCCAGTGTTCTCTCTACCAGAGGTCTAGGAGTCTCCAGGACCTCAGCTGGTCCAAGTGTTGCCTCTACCAGAGGTCTGGGAGTCTCCAGGACCTCAGCTGGTCCAAGTGTTCCCTCCAACAGAGGTCTGGGAGTCTCCAGGACCTCAGCTGGTCCCAGTGTTCCCACTACCAGAGGTCTGGGAGTCTCCGGGACCTCAGCTGGTCCCAGTGTTCCCTCTACCAGAGGTCTGGGAGTCTCCGGGACCTCAGCTGGTCCAGGTGTTCCCTCTACCAGAGGACTGGGAGTCTCCAGGACCTCAGCTGGTCCCAGTGTTCCCTCTACCAGAGGTCTGGGAGTCTCCAGGACCTCAGCTGGTCCAAGTGTTGCCTCTACCAGAGGTCTAGGAGTCTCCAGGACCTCAGCTGGTCCAAGTGTTGCCTCTACCAGAGGTCTGGGAGTCTCCAGGACCTCAGCTGGTCCAAGTGTTCCCTCCAACAGAGGTCTAGGAGTCTCCAGGACCTCAGCTGGTCCAAGTGTTCCCTCCAACAGAGGTCTAGGAGTCTCCAGGACCTCAGCTGGTCCAAGTGTTGCCTCTACCAGAGGTCTAGGAGTCTCCAGGACCTCAGCTGGTCCAAGTGTTGCCTCTACCAGAGGTCTGGGAGTCTCCAGGACCTCAGCTGGTCCAAGTGTTGCCTCTACCAGAGGTCTGGGAGTCTCCAGGACCTCAGCTGGTCCAAGTGTTGCCTCTACCAGAGGTCTAGGAGTCTCCAGGACCTCAGCTGGTCCAAGTGTTGCCTCTACCAGAGGTCTAGGAGTCTCCAGGACCTCAGCTGGTCCAAGTGTTGCCTCTACCAGAGGTCTGGGAGTCTCCAGGACCTCAGCTGGTCCAAGTGTTCCCTCCAACAGAGGTCTAGGAGTCTCCAGGACCTCAGCTGGTCCAAGTGTTCCCTCCAACAGAGGTCTAGGAGTCTCCAGGACCTCAGCTGGTCCAAGTGTTCCCTCCAACAGAGGTCTGGGAGTCTCCAGGACCTCAGCTGGTCCAAGTGTTGCCTCTACCAGAGGTCTGGGAGTCTCCAGGACCTCAGCTGGTCCAAGTGTTCCCTCCAACAGAGGTCTAGGAGTCTCCAGGACCTCAGCTGGTCCAAGTGTTGCCTCTACCAGAGGTCTAGGAGTCTCCAGGACCTCAGCTGGTCCAAGTGTTGCCTCTACCAGAGGTCTGGGAGTCTCCAGGACCTCAGCTGGTCCAAGTGTTCCCTCTACCAGAGGTCTGGGAGTCTCCAGGACCTCAGCTGGTCCAAGTGTTGCCTCTACCAGAGGTCTAGGAGTCTCCAGGACCTCAGCTGGTCCAAGTGTTGCCTCTACCAGAGGTCTGGGAGTCTCCAGGACCTCAGCTGGTCCAAGTGTTGCCTCTACCAGAGGTCTGGGAGTCTCCAGGACCTCAGCTGGTCCAAGTGTTCCCTCCAACAGAGGTCTAGGAGTCTCCAGGACCTCAGCTGGTCCAAGTGTTGCCTCTACCAGAGGTCTGGGAGTCTCCAGGACCTCAGCTGGTCCAAGTGTTCCCTCCAACAGAGGTCTGGGAGTCTCCAGGACCTCAGCTGGTCCCAGTGTTCCCACTACCAGAGGTCTGGGAGTCTCCGGGACCTCAGCTGGTCCCAGTGTTCCCTCTACCAGAGGTCTGGGAGTCTCCGGGACCTCAGCTGGTCCAGGTGTTCCCTCTACCAGAGGACTGGGAGTCTCCAGGACCTCAGCTGGTCCCAGTGTTCCCTCTACCAGAGGTCTTGGAGTCTCCAGGACCTCAGCTGGTCCCAGTGTTCCCTCTACCAGAGGTCTGGGAGTCTCCGGGACCTCAGCTGGTCCCAGTGTTCCCTCCAACAGAGGTCTGGGAGTCTCCAGGACCTCAGCTGGTCCCAGTGTTCTCTCTACCAGAGGTCTAGGAGTCTCCAGGACCTCAGCTGGTCCAAGTGTTGCCTCTACCAGAGGTCTGGGAGTCTCCAGGACCTCAGCTGGTCTCCAGGTGGACGTGGACCTCACTTGGTGTGAAGAGTCCTCCATCATCTTCATCAGCTTGTGCAGCTTTCTTTTTCGTACAACCAGCTCCAGCGGCTCCAGAGTTCCCAGCACAGATCCAGTTTTCTGGATCAGCTTGTTGATCAGGTCATTTTGAGCAAGAAAGAGAGAATGAGCTGGAACCAGATGTTAACATCTGCTGTATAAAGACACAGGTCTCCAGTCCTGCAGAGGTTGCAGGTTCAACTCTCCCTGGTGTCTTCTCCGTTCTCTCTCTGTGAATAAAGGTCACTACTGCCAGAAAAATCATGTATAACCTTTTTTTTTTCACTGTTCGACATTAAATCAGACTAAACATTCCCTGTTTCAGGTCAGGTAGGATCCCCAAAATGATTTCTATTTGCTTAATACCACAATAATGAGAGAGATGTGGGGGAATTTTTAGAATTAACTGGTGAACTGGTTTGGGAAAGCCCAGATGATGATGATGTCATGGCTATGTAAGCCTCTAATTGGTTAATTAACAACATCTGAGTTAACTGCAGTCTCACCTGTGGATGTATTTAAACATCTCAAACTCACTGATTCCTCCTGTGGCATCATGGGAAAACCAAAGGAAACCAGCCAAGATATCAGGAAGAGAACTGTGGACCTCCAGCAGTCTGGTTCATCCTGGTCCAGTTTCCAGATGTCTGAAGGAGCCACGTTCATCTGGTTCTCCACCAGTAGAACCACCATGGGAACGTCCACCATCATAGTCCTCAGGAAGGAGACGGTTCTGAGTCCCAGAGATGGACCTGGATCAACCCCAGAACAGAAGCTGAACAGCAGCTGCTGAAGCTGCTCAGAGAAACCAGTCCTGGACCAGCATGGACTGAAGGACCACTCAGCCAGGACGAAGACAGGACAGAGACAGATTACAGTTTGGAGACGCTCACGGGGACAAAGAGCTTCATTTCTGGAGACATGTCCTGGACATTTACCTGCAGCTGTGTCTGTGTGAAATCTGCTAACCTGCTGATCCTCAGACCACCTGAGTGTTGCTGCCTACATCTGTTTATATCTGTTTATATGGTCACCTCTGCAGCGCATCAGTCTTCCAGTTAACACTGATTTATAATTATGCACCAAAGTGACGACAGAGCAACGCCAGATAGTTGAACTGCAGATTCAGGAGGTAATAATGAGGACTTGTCCCGGCTGTGGGACACTGGACCACCTTTAGACCCTCACCAGGGTCCTGGATTTACCAAACACCAGTCCACATGTGTTCAGAGGACTTAGAGAAGTCATTTATAAGCTTACAATCAGTGTCAATACTGTTAATATTGTTTATATTGTTTTTACAGACTACTTATAGGCTTTACAATTAGTGTCAATACTGTTTATATTGTTTGCACAGACTACTTATAGGCTTATAATTACTGTTAATACTGTTTTTATTGTATAGACCATTTCTAGGCTTTACAATTACTGTTAATACTGTTTATATTGTTGTACATACTCATACTGTTAACACTGTTAATACTATTGACCACACTCATACTGTTTACACTATTTATACATATCATTCATAGCGCTACAATTACTACCCATCATGTTAATACTGTTAGTCTATACATATGTATATAAATATTTATATCCTGCATAGCACTTCTGGATAGATGCAAACTACATTTCGTTACCTTGTACTTGTGACAGTGTAATGACAATAAAGTTGAATTCTATTCTATTCTAACTGTGGCTACATGTGAGTTATTTAGGTTTTCTTGAGTTAATCACGTTGCTGTTTAATGTGGAAACACAATGGCAGAATCACGTTAAATGAGTTTGTGGATTTATAAAACAGCATCATAAAAGGGCCTGGTTCCAGGAACTCTTGTTTTTTTGTTCACAGCCCGATAACACTGAAAGTCGGTCAGCAGCCAAAAATAATCATCCAAGGAACCTTTGATTTGTTTTTAGGAAACATAAAAAACTGGTTAATAATAAAACATTCATTCTTTGAGTCATCACTGAGACTCAAGTTCAACAATCCTGTTTTTAATCCTTGAGCAGTTCTGCCGTTAGACCTGTTAATGATCTAACTACAGTCCTGACACCCTCAGAGCTCCTCCCACTCTGTCAACATACCTGTGCGGCAGGTAGACCTGGCCAGCGGCCAGTGTGTGATAGCACGTAGCTTACTGGAAATGTGCACATCAGTGCCAGAAAGCATTCCAGAGAAGGAGGGGGAGGAGGGGGGAGGGGGGTGGTGGGGGGGGGAGGGTTTACTGTGGTGACCTCATCATCATGTCACTGAATAAACACAGCCATCGGCCCAACCCCTGGTTACTCATTAGTCTGACACGTCAGTTCTGTTGAAAACTAACCCACTAATGCAGTCACACACACATGCACACGCACGCACACACACACATGCACACACACACACACACTAACAGCAGGTCCAGACAGGAGGACAGTGTAGGTACACAAAACATCAATTTCCATGCTTCTACTAGCCCCGGGTCCAGTGGACCCAGACGTCTTATATGTAATATAAATGTGTAGGGGGGGGGGGGGGTGTACAGTGTGTGGGCATTAAAAATGTATTCTGATATATGTTCTTCACAGATAAATTATCAGATAGCAACCATGTTATTCAGTGTCCAACAGTGTAGTTGATGTTTGGAGGCCCTCTAGCGGCCATTTTAGACTCCTGCAGTCTGACTGGACGTTTAGATTCAGAAATAAATTATTGATGTTGATCTGCAGAAGATAGATAGATAGATAATCTAGAAGATAGATAGATAGATTATCTATCTATCTATCTATCTATCTATCTATCTATCTATCTATCTATCTATCATAGATAAATAGATAGATAGATAGATAGATAGATACACACACACGTGGACAAAATTGTTGGTACCCCTCAGTTTAAGAAGGAAAAACCCACAATTCTCACTGAAATCACTTGAAACTTACAAAAGTAACAATAAATAAAAATTTATTGAAAATCAAATAATCAAAAATCAGCCATCACTTTTGAATTGTTGATTAACATAAATATTAAAAAAAAAAAAAAAAAAAAACTAATGAAATAGGGCTGGACAAAAATGATGGTACCCATAACTTAATATTTTGTTACACAACCTTTTGAGGCAATCACTGCAATTAAACGATTTCTGTATTTGTCAATGAGCGTTCTGCAGCTGTCAACAGGTATTTTGGTAAGGGACCCAGCACCGCTCCAAACACAAATAAGAATCCAGAGTTGGCCTCTTCTCCCTAAAAGCTGCTTTATAGCTCTGCATCAAGGCCGCGCGATGGGTGTGAATTTTTCCGTCAGACCTTGAACGCAGCACCGATGTTTCTACACTGTTACTAGGCAACAGAAGCGAAGAGCGTGTCCGAGCTAAACCGTTATTCCGGTGAAGTTGTATCCCGCGCTAAAATATTTTATACCGGTTCCGTCCCAGTGTCTCTCCCATGGCGGCGGTGGACCCGAACCGGGCTCCGGTGGCCTTCGGCCGGCTGGCCGTCCCGCAGCTGTTCGAGCAGCTGCAGCAGCCGGAGGCCGAGGACAGACTGAGGGCTCTGACGTCACTCTGCGACCTGATCCACGAACCGGAGCGGCTCTACCAGACCGTCAACGGACGTAAGAATCTCAGCCACAAGTGGGTTTTCTGTCTTTAGGTCCTGCGTCCTCGGGGGTCCTTGGTCCGGGTCTGAGGTTCACGAGGAGTTCATGAGGTGAGCTGAGGGCGGGAACATGGACAGACCGGTAAACAGAGTCTCCTCTGGTCTCAGCAGACCAGTCCAGAGTCCACGTGACTGCAGACCTGCACCTGCTCCAGGTCCAGTCTGGTCTCGGTCCAGAACTATTTACACTTCAGAAACTCTAAAACTGTCACTCTGGACAACTTTTCATCCAGGAAGAGCTGAAAGACACTGATCCATTTCCGATTTTTGGGGGTTATAATTTTGTAAATGAAGGAGTTAAAAGCCTTTAATGACTCCTGGTATCTAATTTACTAAACAGACCAGAAACCCGGAAGTGGCCCTGCTCTCTACACATCTGCTTTCTTTAGAGGTTCACTTTTACAAAATGGGATTTGATTTAGAAAACAATACACTGATTAATTCATTTCATTTAATCATTTTTAAAAATGAAAATCAACTCAACTATTTTAAAAAGAAAAGAAAGTCTGACTTCATAAAGACTCAAATTTTCAAAAGAGAACTCAGAAGTTTTGACTTTATAAACTCACAAATGTGGAAACAATTAAATCTGAACCAAATTTGAGGGAAAAAAACAGAATAAACTGAGATATTTTTTAAGAAAAAGCATCTGAGTCGTGACCCAGATGTTGTGTCGTGACCCAGATGTTGAGTCGTGACACAGATGTTGTGTCGTGACACAAATGTTGAGTCGTGACCCAGATGTTTAATCCATCCTTGGAATCACACCCCGTTACCTCTCGTCCCTTCTGCAATTCTCACAACCTGTCCGTAACTTACGTTCTACTGCCTTTATTAACCTCTCCATACCCAAAGCCCGAACTCTCTTTGGACGTAGTGCCTTCCGTTTCGCTGCAGCCTACGACTGGAACAAACTCCAACACACCCTCAAACTCTCCACACTCACCTCACTCTCTGTTTTCAAACATAACCTGCTTCACATCACACTTGACTCTTGCACTTGCTAGCACGCCCCGTCATGCCATAATTGTTGTCTGACCGTATTTTGCTTTGCACTGTATTTATGTATTTTTTTTTTTTTTTTTAATTTATATTTATTGTTATTATTATTATTATAATTGATGTTCTGTTGTTGATGTGTACTTTTACATAACCTTGTTGTTTTAGGTTTTAGGTTCCCCACCCCCCTTTCCCTTTAACGAGCCTTGGCTTGTCAGGCTGCTGTTGAAAATAAGAATTTTGTTCTTAATTTGCTTGCCTGGATAAATAAAGGTTAAATAAAAATAAAATAAAATGTTGAGTCGTGACACAGATGTTGAGTCGTGACACAGATGTTGTGTCGTGACACAAATGTTGAGTCCTGACCGTGACAGAGATGTTGAGTCCCGATGTTGAGTCGTGACACATGTGAGTCCCATGACCCAGATGTTGAGTCGTGACCCAGATGTTGAGTCGTGACACAAATGTTGAGTCGTGACCCAGATGTTGAGTCGTGACACAGATGTTGAGTCGTGACCCAGATGTTGTGTCGTGACACAAATGTTGAGTCGTGACCCAGATGTTGAGTCGTGACACAGATGTTGAGTTGTGACCCAGATGTTGAGTCGTGACCCAGATGTTGTGTCGTGACACAAATGTTGAGTCGTGACCCAGATGTTGAGTCGTGACACAGATGTTGAGTCGTGACCCAGATGTTGTGTCGTGACACAAATGTTGAGTCGTGACCCAGATGTTGAGTCGTGACCCGATGTTGTGTGACCCAGAGTTGAGTCGTGACACAGATGTGAGTCTGACCCAGATGTTGAGTCGTGACACAGATGTTGAGTGTGTGAGATGTGATTCGTGACCCAGATGTTGCAGATGTTGAGTCGTGCGATGTTGAGTCGTGACACAGATGTTGTGTTGTGACACAGATGTTGAGTCGTGACACAGATTTGAGTGACGTGTTGACGTGACACAGATGTTGAGTCGTGACACAGATGTTGAGTCGTGACCCAGATGTTGAGATCGTGTGAGTCGTGACACAGATGTTGTGTCGTGACCCAGATGAGTGAGATGTTGTGCGTGACCCAGATGTTATTTCGTGACACAGATGTTGAGTCGTGACACAGATGTTGAGTCGTGACCCAGATGTTGAGTCGTGACACAGATGTTGAGTCGTGACACAGATGTTGTGTCGTGACACAAATGTTGAGTCGACCCAGATGTTGAGTCGTGACACAGATGTTGAGTTGTGACCCAGATGTTGAGTCGTGACACAGATGTTGAGTCATGACCCAGATGTTGAGTCGTGACACAGATGTTGAGTCGTGACACAGATGTTGAGTCGTGACCCAGATGTTGAGTCGTGACCCAGATGTTGAGTCGTGACCCAGATGATGAGTCGTGACACAGATGTTATTTTGTGACACAGATGTTGAGTCGTGACACAGATGTTGAGTCGTGACACAGATATTGTGTTGTGACCCAGATGTTGAGTTGTGAAACAGATGTTGTGTCGTGACCCAGATGATGAGTCGTGACCCAGATGTTATTTCGTGACACAGATGTTGTGTCGTGACACAAATGTTGAGTCGTGACCCAGATGTTGAGTTGTGTGAAACAGATGTTGTGTCGTGACCCAGATGATGAGTCGTGACCCAGATGTTATTTCGTGACACAGATGTTGAGTCGTGACACAAATGTTGAGGCGTGACACAGATGTTATTTCGTGACCCAGATGTTGAGTCGTGACCCAGATGTTGAGTCGTGACCCAGATGTTGAGTCGTGACCCAGATGTTATTTCGTGACACAGATGTTGAGTCTTGACACAAATGTTGAGTCGTGACACAGATGTTATTTCGTGAGCCAGATGTTGAGTCGTGACACAGATGTTGAGTCGTGACACAGATGTTGTTCCCTGTGAAGTATTTAAATGTTCCTCTGAAGCGTCTCCAAATGAATGCTGGGATATGGAGGCTGAACTCGGAGGCCCCCTAGTGGTTAAAGTCTGCATGTAGAGAGAAGCGCCTCTGCTGACAGTAACTGAACTTTTACATCCGTTTTCAGTCCAGTTCAGTTCTTCTGTATCCAGGAAACAAACTCCTCTCAGGACACAGAACTGATTCAGTTCAATCATGACCCAACGAGGTTGGTGAGGTCCATCACAGGTGACACCGACACACCTGCAGGGAATAAACTCTGTCAGCTGACAGACAAAAGCATGAAAAGTATTTTGTGTGTGTGGATGTTGTGCAGATTTCCTGGATCAGCTGAAGGTTCTGTTGAAGGATGAAGACCCGTCAGTCAGAGCAAAAACCTGCGAGCTGATTCACCTGCTGACGGCCCACAGCATCGGCAGGTAAACCTCACTGACTGATAAAAGACCTGGACACACCCAGTTCTGCTGGATTGGATATTTCAACACGGAGGTCAGTGGTGACTGACTCCATACTGGAGCCCTAGTGGTCATGTGATGAACTGCACATGTTGGCAGTTCAGGTTCAGAGCAGAAGCTCCTCCTCATCCCTGTTGGTGGACGAATCAGTGAACAGAACCAGGTTCTGATGGAAAGTTCTACCAGAAACAGACCTCAGACTCAATCTGGCTGTGCTGAACGTGCGCTCTTTTAAACCAAACTTTTATCATAAACCACCTGATTTTAGACAGTAAGCTTGGCATTTTATTATTAACGGAGACATGGCTTGGCACTGACGCACCAGTTATTCTCACCGAGGCCGGCCCACCTAATTTTAATTTTTTATTTTCAACTAGGGGAGGTAAAAAAGAGGCGGGACTGAACTCTAATGAGGTTTCTTTTAACAGTTACTCATCATTTGAATATCACGCCTTTGTTTTTAGCGCTCCTCCTATTCTTTGTACGACAGTTTACAGACTTCCCCACCTCTTCCATGAGTGAATTATTATCAATCATGCACTCTACTTATAACAGAATTTTAATAACTGGTGATTTTAATTTGCATATTGATAATAATTCCAATCCAATTTCCAGAGAATTCCTAAACCTTTTAACCTGCATGGATTTTAAGCAGCACGTCACTCAGCCGACTCACAACAGAGGACACACCCTGGACCTGGACCTGGACCTGGACCTGGACCTGGACCTGGACCTGGACCTGGACCTGGACCTGGACCTGGACCTGGACCTGGACCTGGACCTGGACCTGGACTGGACCTGGACCTGATAGGTCATCTGTACTGGACATCTGTACGATTCTGGTTTAGTCGTGGTCCTGGTTCTGGTCCTGGTTCTGGTCCTGGTTCTGGTTCTAGTCGTGGTCCTGGCTCTGGTCCTGGTTCTGGTTCTAATCTTGGTCCTGGCTCTGGTCCTGGTTCTGGTCCTGGTTCTGGTCCTGGTTCTGGTCCTGGTTCTGGTCCTGGTTCTGGTTCTAGTCTCGGTCCTGGTTCTAGTCCTGATCTGTGGACCAGCCTGGAGGGGAACATCAGGACCACAGAGACTGTTGAGATGTTTAAAAGACTCACCTTTTTAACCTGCTTTTACATGATTTCTTTTACTCTTTGTTCTTTTATTTTAATGTTCTTATTTTAATGATTTAATTTAAGTCTTACATTTATTTTAAGTCTTTGTGCATTCTATTATCATTAAATTTGTAATTTTATTTTTAAATAACGTATATATATATATATATATATATATATATATATATATATATATATTGTCACCAGGAGGGGGCGGTGCAACACACTGCAGCAGCTGCATGAGCGCTGAAGGGATACCTGAGCACACCTGTTCACAGAGACCACAGGAGACAGCCAGCTGTGGCTCTGCAGCAGCTGCTCAACTACAACTCACAATGTTCTGCTCATGTGTTTGACTCCTGAAAGTAAAAACAGACCACAGAGGTGCTGAACCAAGCGGGTGTCACATGGTTCTGTTCTTCAGAGTTGTGACTGTTAAAGTGTCAGAACCAGGTAAAGGCTGAACCGGGTTCAGGTCCATCAGTGACTCTGTCTCCCTCTGCAGACAGGCCCTGCTGGACTCCTCCCTCCTCCCTCCTCTCTCTGAGCTGCTGGACGACTCCTCCACCTCCTGCAGGAGAAATGTCCTCCAGGTGCTGAGTCGCCTCACTCTGCTGCCTGCAGGTAGTTCCTCCAAACCACGGCGATACGATATTCATCTCTATATGTAGGCTACGATACGATACACTAACGATTCACATGAAGCATCTACCAATTCAGGACGATACGATTTTTCTTCCCACCACGATGCAATCAGGATGCAATAACAATGTAAATCTGTGAAAATTCAACTAAACATTATTGTTCCTTCAAGAACATAATCAGTATCATTAGGGATGCACGATAACTGTTTTTTAAAACCGATACAGATAACCGATAACTTTCAGCTCCTAAAGGCCGATACTGATAACACACACATATACCTAAGATCATTACATCAATACTATGAACAAAATCAAAAATAGTTTGGACTTTTTAAATGAACAGATATTTATTTTTCCAATGAAAAACTATTGTCGAGCCTCTCAAACATTTTCATAAAGCTATCAAACAAACCTATTTGATATCTCACATTAACTTAAATAAGGTTCATTACTGACTGATATAAAAAAAATAAAGGCTCCTTGAACTGATGGAAATACATGCATCAGAATTACTAACTGAAAAAGATTAACATTTAAAGGATTTTGACTTGTGGTTCCATTTAAATTAATACCTTTAATTAAAGTAAATGAGGTTCAGTAGTTTTTATTTTTAATCTCATGGAAGCTTTAGATGAGAGGAATGAGGGAGAGGAGAGACTGCTGCTGGCTTGTGCATGTTAGCTTTAGCTTCCGTTAGCTCACGTTAGCTTGATTTCAAAACTCCATGGAAGCGATTGTTATGTTGTAGGTGGCTGATCAGGTTTTACGTATTAAAGCTTGTGCTTCCCTCCTCGTAGAATTCACTCGGAGGATTCGTCACAAATAACCACCAAACTATCTTCTTCTGAAACTTTAACCAAGTTCCACGCCGCCATGTTTGTTGTGATCAGCGCTGTGCTGCAGGCTGCATTCAAGGTGTAACGTAAATTCCGACGTTTCCTCGTTTGCTTGTCGTTCTTTCAGCCTTTTCTATTTTTTCTTTTTTATGTGTAACATGTGGGGAAATACTGCGAATATCAATTAAAGTCAGCAACTACTAAAATTATGACCGACTTAACGAGTTGTTTTCTGGCATGCGGGAGTATTTTTGATTTTCCTGATTGAGTAATCGTTTTTCTGATTATGCCGACGTCACATGAACACAACATTCACTGCCGGTCATTCAAGGCTCAGAGGGAGCGAGACACTGCTGTGTTGACAGAAATATAAATGTTATCGGGGTTATTTGTGGTGATATCTGACTTATCGGGATGACGTCATAATTTCCTGTTATCGGCCCGATAGTTATCATGCACCCCTAAGTATCATACTTACCATCTTTGTAGTTTCAGAACCAGAATCATACAGATGTGGGTACTTCCTCATTTCTTCAACGATGCGCTCTTTTCTATGCGGATGTAGAATCGACCAATCAGAAGCCTCCTTTCTCTCCTCTCTACAACACTGTCTGCATCTACCTACAATTTTGGTGAGAAGCACCGGCGTCTCTGCGTCATCTGCATAGGTGACACAGACGACCTGACGTTCGAGTATAAATCACATCTGTATGATTCTGGTTCTCCACACTACAAAGACAGCACATATTCTAGTAATTCATGGAGGGAGATAGCGATGAATGTGGGTCTGGATACGGCCGAGACGGTGAGGAAGTGGAAAAACACAAGAGATACGTTTAGTAAGTTTAGCTAGTTCGTGATTGTCGCTCTTGCGTTGTGGCGTAGCAGAGACCGCGCGAGTATAAATCAAAAGTGTCTGCGGCATCTCACGGCCCTTAACGGTAGCGGAGCTCAGCCTTCAGAGCTGTCAGGAATCAGGACTCGTCATTCAGTGCGTTTACATGGGAAGTTTAATTCCTCTTTAATTCAGAATTAAAGTTAAAGCCAAATAAAAGTTACCATGTAAACACTTAATTCCATATGAAAATGTCAATTCCGAATTAAACTTAATTCCGAAGTAAGTGGCTGGTTTATTCCGATTTTTATTCTGAATTAAATAATTCCGCGGTCATGTTTACAGTCATTCCTGTTTAAATTAATTCCCGTCTTTCTGCGCATGCTAGTTCTCTTGCCCGTCTGTCGCCATGACGCTTATATTCCGCGCTGGGCTTGTTTTCAAAACAAAGTTTCAAGATGGCAGCACGCAGTAAACGGTGTTCAAGAGCAGAGACGATTTATTTAATAAATAGCTTGGAGGAACTGGAAATAATTAAAAGAACAGATGGCAGGAAACATAAAAATTGTGAGCTTTTCAAAGCGGCCAGGTTAAATGAAGGAGGTTTCACAGATAGAGACGCCACCCAGGTCAAAAATAAGTGAAATGTTGTTGCTAACCGAGTTAGCTAAGTTTGTTTTCTTCCGGTAGATGTAAAGACGCCCCCCCCCCCATCCAATCAGAACGCTTCCCAACCCCCAGACCTAAAGCGGAGTTGAATAAAGCCGAACAAACGTGTTTTCCATGTAAACTTTAATTCGGAATTACTATTTCCATGTAAACTTGAAGGAAAAATAGTTTAATTCGGAATTATTTAATTCCTAATTATTAATTCCGAATTAAAAAACATCATGTAACCGCAGCCATTAACAATTTAGACTAAACAGATAAAGAGTCAGGAGCAGTTTCAAAAAGCTGCCAGCTGTGGAACCAGTGGATTATTTGTTGAACATAAAACAGTGTTTCCTGTCACAAACAGGTCTGTCATTACTAAAAATATAGAAAAATACAGATTAGACCTACATAAATAACACCAGCCTCTCCATTATCATAACAGAAGACTTCAGACAAATGTCTTTTTTTAAGTTTTTTTTTTTTTTTTAATTAAAGCGATGGCTTTAGTTATTATCTTGGAGCGGGCACAAACAACAAATGACTGATGCGTGGGTGTTGTGTGTTGTTAGCGCCGCTGGAGCTACTAGTAGCATGAGGTTCTTCAGCCACAACGTGTCATCGCCTCAGGTGAGCTGTCAGGTTGGTTGTGCTGCCTGACGCCACCAAAATCTTACAAACGTCCAAGGACTTGTCAAGGTTTCAGTCCGTTTTGAAAAATCCATAGTGACACCAAACATTGGACTGCTACGTATGACTCGGTAAACTATAAATATAAATAAACTGGTAACCTACTTTAACACGTGTATTTGTTGACTGGAGTAGTCTGGATGTTTTTCTTCTTCTTCTTTAGGCGGTCGGCATCTTTGCCCGGTTGTTTATGTTCAGTGACGAGTGACGTCTCCACCTAGTGGTGACTGTGTGTAGGCGTGTTGTCGTTCCGCAATAAACAGTCCACTCGTGGCTGAAATATAATTATGGATGCGCATTGAATGAAAATAACTGTAAATATATAATAACATAACATCGGATTTTGCCGATGCAAACCTTTTACAAGGCGATGCATCGTGTTTTCAGCCCAGTTTCACTCCAACGATGCAGTTTACCACAGACCCTCGCATCCATGCGCTGATTGCGCATCGGATAAAATGCCCGTCCCTACTAGTGCTGGGCGATATGGAAAAAATCATATATCACGATATGGACTATTTTATATCACAATAACAATATATATCACGATATACCATAATAAAGTATGTTTTCAGTTATTCTCTGAAAAGTTTGACAAAAATTTCATTGCTTACTTTTCAACTTTATTTTGAAAGGACATTTAGCTGAACTGTCACAAACATACATTTTAGTGCAGCAAAAACAGGTAGGTACAGAGGTACAGTAGCTTTCACATTTTTTTTAAAGTGCACAACAGTTTCTGAGAGGAAAAACACATTTTGCACTGAAGTTCAGCTATAAAAAATAAACACAAATTATTTTTCAACTTTCTGAAATCTGTAACCTTGTAGTGCAAAGTTTGCAAACCAATATAAAGCATCTAAAGTAAACATCAGGGTTGAAGAGAACTCTGTTTAAGGCATTAACCATGAATAAAAGTGCAAACATAAAAGGCTACTTTGTAGAAGTAGATATGTTTCTATCAAATTTATCGTTGCAGGTTATTTAATTACATATTTGCTGTAATAATTGATAAAATTAGGTTAGAAACGATAGAAACAATAGAAGAGAAATGGCACGATACACACTTTTATTTTGTCCCCACGATATGTATCGTCATATTGCCCAGCGCTAATCCCTACTCCAAACCAGAGCAGCTCAGCGTGGATTAAACAGGTCTGAGCTGCAGCGATGTGCATGTGTTTGGACCTGCAGGGGTGGAGGCTCTCCAGACTCTGGTCCCGGTTCTGCTGCTGAAGCTGAGACAGGAGGAGGAGGAGGAGGTGCAGGTTCTGCTCCTCTCCACCCTCAGCAGCTGCTTCAGGTTCAACCCTCAATCGTCTCTGGCGGTGGACTCCGTCTCCCTGCTGGGTGTCCAACTGTCCCGCGGCTCCCTGAACATCTGCAGAGAGGCGGCTGCAGCCCTGATGGAGCTCAGGTGAGCAGCAGGTGTGTGTGTTGTCCACCTGCAGGTGTGTCTCTGGTCTCAATGCTCTGATGGCTTCAGTGTTTCAGAGCAGGGGAAGCGACGGGTCTGTGAGGAGGGTCTGCTTCCTGTTCTGGTGGGTCTGCTGCAGAACCAGGATGTGGAGGTGCAGGTCAACGCTGCAGGAGTCATCATGTACTCGGTGGTCATCACTGCAGGTGCACGCTGTCTCTACACTTTTATTTGATTCAGATTATTTTAATGTCATGTTTAGGATCTGTTTTATTGATTTCGTCTTGACTAGTATTTGTATCATATTATTTTGACATGATGATCATTTCTTTCAGTTTATTCTGTTTGTTAAATATTATTTTAATTTCATTATTTTTTGTCTCTTTATTCTGTTTTATTTTTGATGTCATTTTTATTTTATTTAATTCTGTCAATAATTTCAGATTTTTAATTAATTATTTTTTTTCTTTACAATTTTTTATTATTTTTTATTTTCACAATTTTTTTCGTCTCGCTATATTCTCTTATTTTAATTAAAATAAAGAAGCAAAGAGACTGAAAACAGAGTCTGAAGTCAAATAAGTAAGTAGAAGTTAAAGGTCAGCTGAGGTGATTTTAAAGACAAGATAACGGGTGAATCTGCAGTTATGAGGAGTGAATGAGAGTTAAACTGGTTTTCAGTTTGAATCTTCAGTCACAGCGTCATGTTGCTGAGTTACAAAGTTCACATCTTCTCTTCTCATCAACTGCTCTTATTTCTTCTCATTAAACCAGTTTAACCTCCAGTTAAATGAGCAAAACTGTCCATGTGTCTGACTGAAGCTCCTCCCCCTTCAGCTAAGCAGCAGTGTCTGACTGAAGCTCCTCCCCCTACAGCTAAGCAGCAGTGTCTGACTGAAGCTCCTCCTCCTGCAGCTAGGCAGCAGTGTCTAACTATAGCTCCTCCCCCTACAGCTAAGCAGCAGTGTCTGACTGAAGCTCCTCCCCCTACAGCTAAGGAGCAGTGTCTGACTGAAGCTCCTCCCCCTGCAGCTAAGCAGCACTGTCTAACTATAGCTCCTCCCCCTACAGCTAAGCAGCAGTGTCTGACTGAAGCTCCTCCCCCTCCTACAGCTAAGCAGCAGTGTCTGACTGAAGCTCCTCCCCTGAAGCTCCTCCCCCTGCAGCTAAGCAGCAGTGTCTGACTGAAGCTCCTCCCCCTGCAGCTAAGCAGCAGTGTCTAACTGAAGCTCCTCCCCCTACAGCTAAGCAGCAGTGTCTAACTATAGCTCCTCCCCCTACAGCTAAGCAGCAGTGTCTGACTGAAGCTCCTCCCCCTACAGCTAAGCAGCAGTGTCTGACTGAAGCTCCTCCCCCTACAGCTAAGCAGCAGTGTCTGACTGAAGCTCCTCCCCCTGCAGCTAAGCAGCAGTGTCTGACTGAAGCTCCTCCCCCTGCAGCTAAGCAGCAAACTAACTATAGCTCCTCCCCCTACAGCTAAGCAGCAGTGTCTAACTAAAGCTCCTCCCCCTGCAGCTAAGCAGCAGTGTCTGACTGAAGCTCCTCCCCCTACAGCTAAGCAGCAGTGTCTAACTGAAGCTCCTCCCCCTACAGTAAGCAGCAGTGTCTAACTGAAGCTCCTCCCCCTACAGCTAAGCAGCAGTGTCTAACTGAAGCTCCTCCCCCTGCAGCTAAGCAGCAAACTAACTATAGCTCCTCCCCCTACAGCTAAGCAACAGTGTCTAACTAAAGCTCCTCCCCCTGCAGCTAAGCAGCAGTGTCTGACTGAAGCTCCTCCCCCTACAGCTAAGCAGCAGTGTCTAACTGAAGCTCCTCCCCCTGCAGGTAAGCAGCAGTGTCTAACTGAAGCTCCTCCCCCTACAGCTAAGCAGCAGCAGTGTCTAACTAAAGCTCCTCCCCCTGCAGCTAAGCAGCAGTGTCTAACTGAAGCTCCTCCCCCTACAGCTAAGCAGCAGTGTCTAACTGAAGCTCCTCCCCCTACAGCTAAGCAGCAGTAGTGTCTAACTATAGCTCCTCCCCCTACAGCTAAGCAGCAGTGTCTAACTGAAGCTCCTCCCCCTACAGCTAACTAAAGCTCCTCCCCCTACAGCTAAGCAGCAGTGTCTAACTGAAGCTCCTCCCCCTACAGCTAAGCAGCAGTGTCTGACTGAAGCTCCTCCCCCTGCAGGTAAGCAACAGTGTCTGACTGAAGCTCCTCCCCCTGCAGCTAAGCAGCAGTGTCTGACTGAAGCTCCTCCCCCTGCAGGTAAGCAGCAGTGTCTGGACCTGGACGTCATCCCCGTCCTCCTGGACCTGCTGTCTGAGAGACAGGAGGAGGAGGAGGAGAGGAAGAGGAGGAAGGCTCTGGTGCTCTACTCCCTGCGCGCTCTGACGGCGCTGGCTGAAGCTCCAGAGGGACGGCGCCTCCTGCTGCAGCAGCTCCCCCTGCTGGTGAGGAGGAGCGAGGAGGAGGAGGATCCAGACGTCCGGCGGGCTGCAGAGACCGCCGTCAGAGTCATCAGCTGGACTCCCTGAGACCGTCCCAGCTGGACCCATAAGACCAGAAGAAGTAACTCACATGTTCACGAGCATTTTTATCAGATCACTAATGTAAAACAGAAGTAAAAACAGTTTGCAAAGACAACATGTCAAATGTTTAAAGTTGCTACATGTAAGAATTAAACTTGCTAAGCGTTTAAATAAAAACCCAACAGGAACCATTTTGAATCAGCTGTATTTATGAAGGAGCCACTGATGACAGAGGATGGTTGTAATACCGATCTGACCCACTAGAGGTGACATACTAATGAAGAGGAAGTTCTGAGGACTGAGGAGGTCTTCTACTCACATATTATTATTATTATTATTATTATTATTATTATTACCTTTATTTAAACTCAGAGATACGTTGAAGTAGAGACGTATCAGAGAACACAGATAATCTGTAAATATATACGTCATCATTATGTGTTTCAGTAGTCGGCTGTAATGATACATCAGTCAGCATCAGAATATTATTTTAATCATCAAAAGCTGAAATTGCATTCTCATTTGTTCCTCTTACCAACTCTTTTAGTTATGTCACACAACAACAGTTTGTACTGTCCATATTATATATAATAATCTATCCTAACTTGAAAAACTTTGTTTTAGAATCAGTTGAGCTCACAGATAATATTCATGTCGGTCACCTTTCTTTTGCATCCAGTGGATAATATCATGATTATGGAGCCCCGTTTGGGTCATAATTCAATGAATAAATGAGTCTGTTATTATGAAATACAGGCGTTTATTATTATGAAATATTTCCCATTATTATGATAATGGTTTGTTTTTCATAAGAATGAGCTTTTACATAATAATGGTTTGTGTGTCAATCACAGCAGAGAGGGCGGAGCCATTTATGTGATTGGCTGCTCCTTCATTCAGGCATAAGCAACAGAACAGTGAATATCGATAGTGGGCGAGAGGTGCAGTTATACTCCAGGCCAGTAGGTGGCAGAATGCACCTCAGTTTATGGTTAAAAGTTGACATCGGCTAAGAAACGTCAAGGTTTCATAGCTACAATCGGACTAGCAGCGCACCTTGATGACGCCACGGCCCGCTGCTAACGGGACCTCACGGCCAAAACTAGTCGATGTCAGAGCGTAGAATGGAGAAGGATCAGCCAATGAGCGTGCAGGTCAACCACTGGCCCCGCCCACTGGCATAATGTCATTATTATGTAAAAGCTCATTATGAAAAATGAAGCCATTATGTAAAAACTCCTTCTTAAATAAAATTCTGAAATAAACTATTATGAATTAAACTAAGATTAAATAATAATGAAAATATATTTCATAATAATTACATTTTTTTATAATAATAATGGGAAACATTTCATAATAATACACAAATATTTTCATAATAATGGGACATATTTCATAATAATTAACATGTATTTCATAATAATGGGAAACATTTCATAATAATGGATACGTATTTCATAATAATAAACACCTGCATTTCATAATAATAGACTCATTTAATCATTGAATTATGACCCAAACAGGGCTCCATACATGATGTGATACATTAGAGGCAGGTGTAGACTTTTTCTCTTCCTTCACGTCCTCCTGTTTTCCTTTGGTCCTCAAAACCCTGACAAAATCAAATTTACCGCACATAAAGCGTAGAGTACTTTCTGTGCCCCCGAGTTAAGCTCAAGGGGTAAACTACATTTGGGTCTCAAAGAAATCATAAAAGTCACCATATGTAGAAGTATATGCACATGTTTTATGAAAATGCTGAGGATCAAAGAGCAGCTCAGAGTAGATGAATAAAGGAAAACACTTAAAGTTAATGTATCTTACTGAAAATTTGAATTTGTTCAATTTAATTGAAATGAGCCTCAATAAAAGAAAACGGCTGAGTGACTTTAACCGTTAGGATGTCTAGATTTAAGATATATATAATAACATCAAAACAGATTTATTAAATGACCATTTAAACTACATTTAAACCGAGGAGAAACGGTGGGATGGAAGCAGAGGTCTATGAGTTGAGCTGCAGGACTAAATATTGACCAGCAGATGGCGCCATCATCACAGATGCAGTAGTGGAAACGAAATTATTGAAATTAGTTTGAAATGTTTCCTCCAAACCCAACTTCTCTGTGTCTGATAGAGTTGTTTTTTTTTTGTTTGTTTGTTTGTTTTAAACAGCATTTGATAACTGGAACTTTTGTTGTTTATATTGATGAAATAGATGTCTTTTCTAATTCATACCAGTTAAAGAAAATAAAGTGCACTTTGCTTATTCCATATTATAACTCTAGAAAAAAGGCTGGTGAGCAAACTGAAGAGTTAAGATGTGGAAAAGGTTGTCTCATGTTAAAATTATACATATATGTGTATATACACACACACACATATATATATAAATATATATATATATATATATATATATATATATATAGATATATATATATATATATATATATATATATATATATATATATATATATATATATTATATATACCCTATATATAACAACTTTTGGTGTGGTTCACCAAAGGCTTCACCTAATAATAATAATGATAATAATAATAATAATTATTATTTAAATTATTATCATTATTATAAAATATAATAATAAAATATCACGAATAGCAGGATTGTTGGCATTGCGAATGTGTTAGTGATTTTTATTTTTTTTATTTTTTATTTGGTAGTTGTAGTATAACATTGATGCCTTAGTAAAAGATGTATTAGGTGCCACTAGGCACTTGGAAATAAAACTAAATAACATTAAAGCTGCAAGCAGCGTTTATCGGGCCCTCGCACCCATTGCCACCGCCCCCCCCCCACGTGTCCACCACCTTCACAAGCCAGTCAGGAATCAAGACAATACAGTGAAAATCCAATTTGGTTATAAAATTGGAAAGGTTGCTGCCTAGCTTGAATCCAGAGGTATGAAAACAAAAGGAATTGAAGTTGAAATCTACTCAGAGTTGACTTCTATGTTGTCAAAAAACAAGGCTGTAACTGTCACAGCTGTCTATAATTTTAAACAAATATAATAGTCGGAGATGATCTCCAGAGCAGATTTACAGAAACGTATCCAGCCGTCATCTCATGCAAACTTGACTAGCATGATGATCTTTTGTCTGATTAGATTCAAACACGCTTTCTTTTCTTGCATCATGACAGGATACTTTTGGCATTATGGTATACTTCTTGTTCACAACTTTCTACACCTATGTTGATTGATAATTATCATAATTCTTTCAACAACACATTTTTCAAGTAGTACTTATCAAAGGAGCTCCATCTGCCAACTTGATTATAAACAGTGCATTATAAACATCTCAAATTCAAGAACACACAGCCTCAAACAAGTTAATTGTACAAAGAGATTCTGTATTTCCAACATTGTTTACCAGACTGTAGCTTCATTACATAGGATGGAACCTTGGAGCTATCCAGCTGCCCTTTTTAAGCCAATTTTATTTGTTATTATTTTTCTGTTATGGTCAATACAAAAGTTTTTTTCTACACTTTTAATTTTCCTTTGTGCAGGAGGAATATGCAATGCACATAATCTTGCCTTTCTGTATCAAACAAACTAGTTACAGCTTTAACCTTTACACAAACAGGGAATGAAATGATCTTATTCTTAACTCATATACCATAATGACCCACAAAACATAAAATATTTCCTATAGAAATACCCACTTTTTTCCACAGAAGTTTGTAACAAAGACCACAATGTGACCACATTACCACAATGTGTGGTGATGACCTGGGTACAAAGAAGTACATTTTGCAGTTTATCTTGGGAAACGTATGTAGATTGTACACAAAAAAATTTAGGAGAATTTGACCAAATATCTTGGAGGTGTTTGTTTACACATGAGCACATGGAGCACATGACCAAAATAGTCATAAAAAATGCATATTCAATTGAAAATACAGGACATTTTTGTGGTATTAGAGCATGGTGCCAAGACTTTTTTAGTCAGATCCATCAGGCACACAATGTTCATTCTTGTAGGTGAAACCTTATACTAGGGCTGTCAATATATAGCAGGTGAATGAAGCAGGTAGCTCTATTTAGCAAATTTTTTGCACACCAATGCCCTGAATCCATGAAATATGTAATTTATAGGGCTGGGCAAATTAATGCGTTATTATCGCGTTAACGCATTCATTTATTAACGCCAACATTTATTTTTATTGCGCGTTAACGCATGTTTGCTCACATGCTTTTGTTTTGAAAAGTATGTTACTGGCTGCTGCGGAACCGGAAAACATTGGTGGAAAAAATGCAGTAAAGCTAAAACAGACATGGAGAAATGGTAAAAATCCGTGAACTTTACAGTTCAGGTAGCAGCAGCTCAGGTAGCAATATTAACAATTCTGTCTGAAAAAGAAAATTCTGGATGCAAAAAAACGTTCGCGTCATTCCTCCATGTTTACATCAGATCTGCTCCATGTGTTCACTGTCCTGCTGTCCTCTAGCTGGGTACTTCAGTGTGGCTCCATCTAGTGGCACAGATGTGTAATGACAACAGAAAGTCCAGTTCTCAATTATAAAACAAATTCTGTTCTGTGGCCCATTTTTTCATTTCGTATTTTTGATCCAAGTCTAAAATTGAAATATAAAAAATGTGTTAGATTAAAAAAAAAACAAAAATGTAATAAAATGTCAGTTTCATTTTCTTAAATTTTTGATTGACTACTGAAAATGGAAAGAATAAATGATATACGGATTGGTAAAGTTACTGAACTTTAACATGGACATTTTCATTTTAATGTTCTCCCAGACAGAGGATTTGACAGAAACAAGGTTATTTGTAACAACTGACAAGTTGAACTCTGTTAAAAGTTTCTGCTGTTACCTCAGAAATTATCTGTTTTAATGTTCTGATTGTGCTGAGCCACAATCATTTTGTTGGATTTTGTTTGTAGACTTTAAAATTTTTTTTATGAAAACAGGATGACATTAATACCCTGGCAGTGGCAATAAGCTTTATTTTATTTTACATTTTTTAAGCTTTCTGTCGTGTTCGGGTCAAATCTGACCAATTTCCTACTTCCATCAATCATAAATATTGTGTTTTACATTTGATTGTCTCAGGGCCTTATGACATCCTCCACACTAGGCATTTGAACATATATAATTGCTGATCACCACTTTCATTGAATTTTGAGTAGTTTATTCAACTTTGTAACACCTGTGGTGTTCCCGGTCAAAAATGACCACCATAGGAAATGAATGGGTGACCCTAGATTGTGTTCATCCATCAGATGGTACACAACCACAAATATATTACCACATGCAAACAAACACATACCACTCTACATGAACCCTTTCAGACTGAACAAATAGGTGTCTCCTCTTCCCATCTCATTCCTGTGCTTATGTGCCCCCCCCCCCACACACACACACACACACACATGAACTACAGCTTCCAAACTAAATGTATAACACTTGTTCCACATTTCAAAGTAAACAATTAGGTGTTAGTTATGGGAACATTGTGTTTCAAGAGGAGACTCTTTCTGGCAGAGCTTGGGAAAGCTTTAGTGACTCCTTTGATTCAACGGCGCCAGCACCTTCCCCGTGCACCAGCACCTTCCCCGTGCACCAGCCTCTGCCAGTCTGGTGAGGAGTCTGCAGCCCCAGCCACTGCCCTGCTGCTCTCCCCCCAAAAAACAGGGGCAGAAATGGAAGAGATGTGACCTCTGTGCCCCTAGAGACAATAAAAACACTCTTATATGTTTCAAATGTGATGCCTATGTTGCAAGGCACACTACAATCTGATTGCAAAATGTCACTCCTGTACTCCCCCCTGTATTTTTTTGTATATTCACTGCAGTTATTCATGTAAACCACTAGTTTGAGACATTTTTTACAGCTTAAAAGGGAGTTAAATAAAATTTGGTGATGATCAGTGGTTTTTCTGTTTATGTAGGAGCAGTTAAAACAGGCTGGTCAAATTTGACCGGGAGCTCTAAAGTAAGGGGGGAGAAACGAACACGACACAAAGGTTAAGATGAGATTTACACTAAATGTGTGTTACTGACAAGTGCTGATGTTAAACATGTTTGAACTACAAATGTATAACACTTTAGTTCATATGGCAGCAGAACATTTAAATAAAAGTGCATTTTACACTACTTTTGATTTCATTATTTGATTTTGCATATACAATGCGATTAATCGTGATTAATCAGGGAAATAATGCGATTAATCGTGATTAAAAATTTTAATCATTGCCCAGCCCTAGTAATTTTACATCAAACCAGATGCATATGTATATTATCATGACTATATTAAGGCCCGTTGATTCTGGCCCAAGAAAATTTGAGAGCTACCCCTGCTAAATGAGCAGACTGTCATCTTGGAATAATACTTCAAACAGGAAACACCAAACAGGACTTCTTGGCCCTGAAGAGGGTGGTCCGTTCAGCAGAGCGGACCATCAGAACCACCCTCCCAAACCTGCAGGACATTTATACTAAACGCTGCAGGACCAGGGCCCTGAAGATCCTCAACCAGCCCAGCCACCCCGGACACTATCTTTTTTCCCCTCTGCCATCAGGCCGGCGTCTCCGCTGCCTGAGAACCAGGACTGAGCGGATGAGGAAGAGCTTCTTCCCTCAGGCCATCCGCCTGCTTAACTGTGACCACTACTCACATTAAGCATAATATTGCACAGTTCCTCTGCTCTGCTTTATTTGGACTTCATAGTTTTTCTCATCTCCTGCATTGTGTGTTTATTTATTATTTATTACTTATTTAAACTTAATTCTTTTTTTTCTCCTGTTTCTTCTTAAAAGAAAGCGTTTGCCCTGTGGGTACAATAACAAATTTTACTGCGCAATGTACAAAGTATAATTGTGTATGTAACAAATAAAGATCTTGAATCTTGAATCTTGAATCTTCAAGATTCTCTGCCTACAGATGGTGCCAGAAAACAGTAATGGCCCCTACCCCTCCCCCTCTCTTACAGTCGCTATTCACATTGTAATGTGACATTCTGAGGCTGAGAAGCCACAGAGAGAAGACTTTATTTACCAAAATATTCATGTAAAATCAGAAAATTGTCTTAAAAATCTAAAAAAAATACAGAACAATTCTTGTATCTTAAGCTACCTACCCTCATCGTATTTTTGGCATTTAATGAATATTTTCAATGGAAAAAAAAACTTTTTATACAGTTGCTCTAGCACAAATATACATAAAAATATTTGCAGAAATTCAGTACATGCCTCTAAAATTCTCAAAAAAATCATGAGTCATGCTTGCATATCCAGCAACATTACTACTAAATTTGGTGACTCTATTTGAAAAATTAGGTGCCATAAAAAATAAGTTACACTGCCAGAATTATGCCCATCGGTTACATTTGACATTTTGAAAAATATACAGTGGTGGACTTCTGAATTGACCATATGTTGCAGTGTATGTTTGGTTGAGTGAAAGGAACATGATCCTTGAGTATTAGCTTTTTATGACCAACATGTGATTTTTTATGAATTTATTTCATTTGCGTGCGACAAAACCATCCACTTCCTGTTTGACGATGAACAGCACTGGCACCGTTTGACGTGCATACATGAAATTATACATCATGCATTAGAACACTTCTGACTTCAATCTGACCGCTTCTCAGGCTGATATGATGAAGAGAGAGGTAGATAACAGACATAATAAGACCAAAATAATATTCCTATGACCAGATGGTGGCGCTATGGAGTTCATCCAAGATTGTCATATACACTTGTTCAGGGTGGAAGAATCATCAGACATAGAGATTTTGGTGCAGATTGAACAATCCATGTGCAAGCTATAACAACTTTTCCATTCGTGGCGAGACATCGAACTTCGCCGTACTCTCACAGCCACGCCCGTTGATAAAAAGTTACAGTTTTCACTGTCAATCATCTTCAATGTCTTTACTACTGATTTGAACTGGTTTGAGGTCTGTCGACTCATCACACTCGAAGCAGGGATGCCTAATGCAAAACTTGACATTTCCTGTTGCCAATAGGTGGCGCTACAACGTTTCCTAAATCTGATAGCTGCTATGTATTAAGGATCGGACTACGATCATACTGATCCGTTTTGGACCAGATTAAACACTTTATGGCCGAGTTACAGCCCATTTCTCTTTCATGGCGAGTCTTCGAAATGACATCAAACTTCGCCGCGTCACTACAGCCACGCCCTCTGGTAAAAAGTTATATGCTTCGCAAACTTTATTCGGCCATGTGTCTAGATTAGAACAAAAAAAGTTTGGAGTCAATCGGACCAAATCTCTGGGAGGAGTTCGTTAAAGTACGAGGCCTGGAAATGACCAAAACATTGGAATAACTGCATATTTCATTCAATATAGCGGACTTCCTGTGGGAGTTAGAGCAGGGGTCCATGAGACTTTTTTTTGTAGGTCTGAGGATGATACATCAGTCACACAAAGTTCATGTCTGTAGGTGGAAGCATATCGAGGGGCTCGTCGTTTTAAAAAAACAAGGTGGCGCTATTGAGCCACTTTTGTGTGCCCATGTGCAGCACCCATAAAATATGTAAATTTCGCAGACAATGAATGCGTGTGCAAAATCTCGTGAGTTTTCGAGTATGTTAAGGCCCCCAAAAAGGCGATTCATTTCGGAGAAGAATAATAATAATAATAATAATAATAATAAACATTCGAAATACAATAGGGTCCTCGCACCCTCGGTGCTCGGGCCCTAATAAACCACATGGCGGTGCAAAGAAAAAAAAAAGGCGAGGCTTCATTTAAAGTGTTACTCGGGGGAGTCGCCATCTCGTTCCGGAAATGAACGGAAAAAGCCGAAGATCGGCCCCGAGAGAGAAGACGGACCGATCGTAGTTCAGATGGAACCCGTGTGTCCACAGCGGACTCTGTCTTCTCTTCTCTACAGTTTATTCCGGCAGGAGGAGACGAGGTTGAGCTCGTTACCGGAAACAAAGCTTCTTTCTTTCCTGCAAGAAAGTTTCATTCATTTCTTATTTAAACACGGAGACGTAAAACTTATGAGGGCATCATCATGGGGTGAACGTGACACCTGAAGACGAGGATGGCAGTCTGGTGATGAAAGAGGATCGTGACGGAACCCAGAGGTACGTCCGGATCAAACACGTTGTCGTGTTGTTGTCACTGAAGAGCTGAAGTGAAAACGGGCAGTTTATGACATCTGAATTCAGTCGGATTTAAAGACGTGTGTGATTATCGTTGTGGTTATCGTGATTATCGTGGTGGTATCGTTGAGGAAACCAGTTGGTTGTTGTAGCAGCGTCTGAATTATGGATCAACTTTATTTCTGTGTGTGCACCATGTGCAGCCCCCCTGAGAGCTCAGCACGGACCCTTCACGTAATTACCCCCCCCCCCCCCCCCCCCCCCCCCCCCCCCCCCCCCCCCCCCACACACACACACACACACACACACACACGCACACGCACACACGCACATTTATCTTTCCTCAGGTCACAAAAAACATGTTTGCCTTGGTCTTTTATATAAGTGGCAAATTCTTTTTTTATTTTTTTAAAACTGAAAACAAAATTGAACTTTATTATATTAGATGGTGATACGGTCACGTGATTTGATGACATCATTTTAAAGAAGCGTTTGGAGGGAGATGAGTGCTGTCAGTAATCATCTGCTGGCCCGGCCCAGCTCATCTGCAGGCTCATTTATCTCATTAATATCGTTTGGTTAATCATCTGGAAAGAAGGGAGGTTACACATTTGGACAGTCGCGTATTTCACGCACATTTTCCAGATAGATAACGTCAAACATTTCAAACGGGGAAGTGTGTCATCTTCAGAAGGAAATGAGTCTTTTTGAAGCTGATGGCCGTTGTGACAGAGCAACGTTCACTCTGGAGCTTCTTTGGGCGTCTGAGACGACTGAGGAGTTCATGAAGTTCATAAATACAGGTTACCTGGGTGACAAACAGGTAACGCGAATGGATATCTGCAAACACCTTCCAGGAGACGGACAAGAGCATCTGAGGTGACAGGTAGGGCAACCCCAGGTGTAGCCGGAGAGTACCGGTGTCCTCCCGAGGGTCACTCTCATCTACTTATTAATCTCCAAACAAGTTCTCTCAGAAATCCTGCTCTTTTAGTCTTCGGCTTGATCTTCGCCATTTCTTAACCGCTATATTTATATGTATTTTTTTTTTTAGAGAGGTCGTTATCCCTATTATTTCTTCTTTTCCCCTACAAAATAAGTGTTCTGAGCCTATCGGTGTACTGTTTTGGAGATCTTAAACTGACGGAGCCATTCTGAAAAATATGGATTTTTGACCAGAGACATATCCAGGCCTCACCAATAAGCTATTTGGAGACCTCCACCCACACCTGGGGGTCGCCACCTTCCAGACATGAAAATAAAGGACAATTCCGTATTTTACGGGACGGGTGGCAACCCTAGTGACAGTTAATGTTCTACACCTTGTCAGAAAGTAAATCAGATTATTCCAAGTAAATTCAAAATGGCCGCAGGGATCAAACTGACCGGTGAAAACCACAGAAACGTAAATGTTGAAGCACCTGGAGACCCCACAGTCAGATCCCAGAAACTCCCAGAAAATGGTTACCGACCATCGGACCACGTGACCGTAAATCACTCAGCGGCCTGATTAAATACCGACAGGAAGACGGTGGAAGACTGAGAGGAAGTCAGAGAGCTCAAACAGCATTAGCATCACATTAGCACCTGTCTGGGAGTCAGAGATGCTCTTCCAGCGGAGCATCACGTTTCAGACCCACTTTACCTGAAGGGAGGCACCTACTGGGGGGTCTGGGGGGGGGGGGTCAGTGGTTAGGAGCTGAGACGTTGACGTCGAGGTGGATTTCAGTGAAGAGGAGGAAAGCAGCTCTGCTGAGTTTCAGAGTTTGTTTGTTAAGTCGTCTCCTGAGTGATTTCAGTGTGTAGTTCCTGTTGTGAGTGTGCGGCTCCGTGTGTGGGTTCATACTGGGAATCCAGTAAATCAGCCTGAGTGGGAGTCTTGGCTGCTTCCTTCTGCTTTTTCTTTTTCAGAAATAGTTAATGTGGACAGAAGGTAAATGAAGAGCTTTTGAGCAGAACTCTCAGCTGAATCTGCTTAATGCTTTCACAACTTTCAGACGTGAAACTGCACAAACACAAAGACTCAGACATGAAGATTTAAAGTCCAGTCAGAACCGTCTGGCACCGGTCCATCTAGTCAACATTAAAAAGCCCGGAGCATCCGGTTAGTGTCTGGACGTCCGGTCTCAGAAGTTCATCCAGTTCAGATGGAACCAAACTGGCAACATCACAAAACAACGAGACTCAAACGTCCGGAGCAGAAAATAAACCTGGTCACGGACTCTTCAGGACGTTTTTGGGGGATTGCTGAGTCAGACAGAGGAGACGAGGAGAGGACAACATCTGAGTCAGCATCTGGCTGGGATCCAGAAGGTTCCAGGAAAGCTCCACAGTCAAAGTCAAAACGGCCACGAGGCCGCCGGGTTACCGGACAGGTTTACCGACCGTCCGTCGGGTTAGCAGACAGGCTACCGACCGTCCGTCGGGTTAGTGGACAGGTTACTGACCGTCCATCGGGTTAGCGGACAGGTTACCGACCGTCCATCGGGTTAGCGGACAGGTTACTGACCGTCCGTTGGGTTAGCGGACAGGTTACCGACCTTCCGTCGGGTTAGCAGACAGGTTACCGACCGTCCGTCGGGTTAGCGGACAGGTTACCGACCGTCTGTGGGGTTAGCGGACAGGTTACCGACCGTCTGTGGGGTTAGCAGACAGGTTACCGACCGTCCGTAGGGTTAGCGGACAGGTTACCGACCGTCCGTCGGGTTACTGGACAGGTTACCGACCGTCCGTCGGGTTACCAGACAGGTTACCGACCGTCCGCCGGGTTACCGGACAGGTTACCGACCGACCATCGGGTTAGCGGACAGGTTACCGACAGTCCGTCGGGTTAGCGGACAGTTTACCGACCGTCCGTCTGGTTAGCGGACAGGTTACCGACCGTCCGTCGGGTTAGCGGACAGGTTACCGACCGTCCGTCGGGTTACTGGACAGGTTACCGACCGTCCGTCGGGTTACCAGACAGGTTACCGACCGTCCGCCGGGTTACCGGACAGGTTACCGGACAGGTTACCAACCGTCCGTCGGGTTACCGGACAGGTTACCGGACAGGTTGCCGACCGTCCGTCGGGTTAGCGGACAGGTTGCCGGTTTAGGTTTTACCGGTCCGTTCGGGTTTAGCGGACAGGTTACCGACCGTCCGTTGGACAGGTTACCGACCGTCGGGTTACGGACAGGTTACCGACCGTCCATCGGTTAGCGACAGGTTGCCGACCGTCCGTGACCGTTTTGGGTTAGCGGACAGGTTACCGGACCGTCCGTCGGGTTACGGACAGGTTACCGACCATCCGTCGGGTTACACGGTTGGGACCGGGGGTTAGCGGACAGGTTACCGACCGGTTACGGGACCGGTTACCGACGGACAGGTTTACCGGACCTTCCGTGCGGGTTACGTTACCGGACAGGTTACCGGACGGTTACCGTCCGTCCGGGTTACCGGACAGGTTACCGACCGTCCGTCGGTTACCGGACAGTTTACCCCCGACCGTCCGGGGTTACCGGACAGGTTACCGACCGTCGTTAACAGACACCACGGCGGTTACCGTCGGACAGGTTACGGACAGTTACCGACCGGGGTTACCGTCAGGTTACCGGACAGGTTGCCGACCGTCCGTCGGGTTAGCGGACAGGTTACCGACCGTCCGTCGGGTTAGCGGACAGGTTACTGACCGTCCGTCTGGTTAGTGGACAGGTTACCGACCGTCCGTACCGGGTTACCCGACAGGTTACCGACCGGTTACGACAGTTACCGTCCGGGGTTACCGGACAGGTTACCGACCCCGTCGGGTTACCGGACAGTTCGGGTTAGCGGACAGGTTACCGACCGTCTGTTACCGGGTTACCGGACAGGTTACCCCGACCGTTACCGTCGGTTAGCGGACAGGTTACCCGACCGGTCCTCGGGTTACCGGACAGGTTACCGACCCTCGGGTTAGCGGACAGGTTCCGACCATCGGGGTTACCGGACAGGTTACTGGACAGGTTACCGACCGTCCGTCGGGTTACGGACGGTTTACAGGTTACTGGACAGGTTGCCGACCGTTACCGACCGTCCGACCGGGTTACGGACAGGTTACTGTCCGGTTACGACAGGTTACCGTCCGTCGGTTACTGGACAGGTTACCGACCGTCCTTCGGGTTACCCGGTTACCCGTCCGTCGGGTCGGACAGTTACCGACCGTCCACCGGGTTAGCGGACAGGTTACCGTCCGTCTGGGTTAGTGGACAGGTTACCGGACCGTCCGTCGGTTTACCGGACAGGACAGGTTTACCGACCGTCCGGGTTAGCGGACAGGTTTACCGACCGTCCGTCGGGTTACCGGACAGGTTACTGACCGTACGGGTTACAGGTTACCGACCGTCGTCCGCGGTTACCGGACAGGTTACCGACCGGTCCGTGGGTTAGCGGACAGGTTACAGACCGTCCGTCGGGTTAGCGGACAGGTTACCGACCGTCTGCGGGTTACCGGACAGGTTACCGGACAGGTTACCGACCGTCCGTCGGGTTACCGGACAGGTTACCGACGCCGTCCGTCGGGGTTAGCGGACAGGTTACCGACGGTTACCGGAACGGTTACCGTTTACCGGACCGTCGGGTTACCGGACAGGTTACGGACAGGTTACCGGGTTGCCGACCGTTCCGTCCCGGACAGGTTGGACAGGTTACCGTCCGGTCCGGTCGGTTAGCCGGGTTACAGGTTACCGGACAGGTTACCGACTGTCCGTGGGGTTAGCGGACAGGTTACCGACCGTCCGTCGGGTTAGCGGACAGGTTACCGACCGTCTGCGGGTTACCGGACAGGTTACCGACCGTCCGTCGGGTTACCGGACAGGTTACCGACCGTCCCGCGGGTTAACGCACCTAAAAACTAGTTTTCTCTGCAATTAAATTCCTGCTTTGCTGTCCACACAAATACCAGTAATAAAAATAAAAATAAAAATAAGAATAAAAAAGTGCAAGATAAAAATATAATGAATGTAAGAATACAAAGGCAGAGCAGAAATATATATCTGGGATGTACAGAGTGTCTGCTATTAACATGTGGAAGTTCTGCAGGTTGGTGTGTGCAGATGTGCGGTGGTTCCTGCCAGCTGTTCAGAGAAGAAGGAGTTTCTCAGCCTGGAGGTTCTCACACTTCTGGACCTTCAGCCTGAGGGGAGACGTGTGAACAGTCCATGTTGTGGTTCTTTGGCTCTGCAGGGAGGCCAGTGGAGTCCTGCTGATCTTTCTCAGTGGTCCAAACCTCTGCAGGCGGCTGAGGTCTGCAGCTGTAGCACCGCCGTGATGCAGATGTTCTCACTGACGCCGCTACAGAAGCTGCTGAGGAGCTACAGCTGCTGTTGGGCCTTCTGGACCAGATGTGAGACGTCCAGGGACCAGATGTGGGACGTCCAGTGAGCAGATGTGAGACATCCAGTGACCAGATGTGAGACGTCCAGGGACCAGATATGAGATGTCCAGACACCAGTTGTGAGACGTCCAGTGACCATTTGTGAGACGTCCAGTGGCCAGATGTGAGACGTCCAGTGACCAGTTGTGAAACTTCCAGTGACCAGATGTGAGACGTCCAGAGACCAGATGTGAGACGTCCAGTGACCAGATGTGAGACGTCCAGAGACCAGTTGTGAGACATCCAGTGACCAGATGTGAGACGTCCAGTGACCAATTGTGAGACATCCAGTGACCAGATGTGAGACGTCCAGGGACCAGATATGAGATGTCCAGACACCAGTTGTGAGACGTCCAGTGACCATTTGTGAGACGTTCAGTGGCCAGATGTGAGACGTCCAGTGACCAGTTGTGAGACGTCCAGTGACCAGATGTGAGACGTCCAGAGACCAGATGTGAGACGTCCAGTGACCAGATGTGAGACGTCCAGAGACCAGTTGTGAGACATCCAGTGACCAGATGTGAGACGTCCAGTGACCAATTGTGAGACATCCAGTGACCAGATGTGAGATGTCCAGTGACCAGATGTGAGACGTCCAGTGACCAGTTGTGAGATATCCAGTGACCAGATGTGGGATGTCCAGTGGCCAGATGTGAGACGTCCAGTGACCAGATGTGGGACGTCCAGTGAGCAGATGTGAGACATCCAGTGACCAGATGTGAGACGTCCAGGGACCAGATATGAGATGTCCAGACACCAGTTGTGAGACGTCCAGTGACCATTTGTGAGACGTCCAGTGGCCAGATGTGAGACGTCCAGTGACCAGTTGTGAGACGTCCAGTGACCAGATGTGAGACGTCCAGTGACCAGATGTGAGACGTCCAGTGACCAGATGTGAGACATCCAGAGACCAGTTGTGAGACATCCAGTGACCAGATGTGAGACGTCCAGTGACCAATTGTGAGACATCCAGTGACCAGATGTGAGATGTCCAGTGGCCAGACGTGAGACGTCCATTGACCAGATGTGAGACGTCCAGTGGCCAGTTGTGAGACGTCCAGGGACCAGTTGTGAGACGTCCAGTGACCAGTTGTGAGACATCCAGTGACCAGATGTGAGACGTCCGGAGACTAGATGTGAGACATCCAGTGACCAGTTGTGAGATGTCCAGTGACCAGATGTGAGATGTCCAGTGACCAGTTGAGAGACGTCCAGTGACCAGTTGTGATACGTCCAGTGACCAGTTGTGAGACGTCCAGTGACCAGTTGTGAGACGTCCAGTGACCAGTTGTGAGACGTCCAGTGACCAGTTGTGAGACGTCCGGTGACCAGACGTGAGACGTCCAGTGACCAGTTGTGAGACGTCCAGTGGCCAGTTGTGAGACGTCCAGTGACCAGTTGTGAGACGTCCGGTGACCAGACGTGAGACGTCCAGTGACCAGTTGTGAGACGTCCAGTGACCAGTTGTGAGACGTCCAGTGGCCAGTTGTGAGACGTCCGGTGACCAGACGTGAGACGTCCAGTGACCAGTTGTGAGACGTCCAGTGGCCAGTTGTGAGACGTCCAGTGACCAGTTGTGAGACGTCCGGTGACCAGACGTGAGACGTGGTCCTTTTCAACTCAACCAAGTTGATCAATAAATACTGAACCAGCAGAAAAGGTGCTTCAGGTTGTCTTGGGTTTTAGTTATGGGTTGTTGTTGTTTTTTTTTAAGGACCCACTTCTCTTTCTGGTCTGCTTCAGATCTGCAGAGGACTCGGTTCTCTTTCTGCTCCAGTTCCTCGAGAGCTTCCAGATGTTTTCTACTTTATGTCTTTAATGCTCAAGTTACATAAATGGCTCCAACATTTCAGTAGACTATCTAGAGTGTTTTCACGTGCTCTGAAGTGAAGTAAAGATCTACTTTGGTCAACTAATGATCTCTAACTTGTTTCCTCCTGTGAGCCAACAGATATCACCATGGTGAAGGAGAGTCTCCCCAGCTGGGTCCACCAGGACTCTGAAGAAGGTCTGGTCCACGTGAATGTTGGCGGTCTGAAGAGGAGCCTGTGTTCCAGCACACTGAAGAAGTTCCCAGACACCAGACTGGGAAAACTGCTGTCCTGCGACTCAGAGGAGGACATACTGCAGGTGGGTCAGGTGGTCCTGCTGCAGGTGGGTCAGCTGGTCCTACTGCAGGTGGGTCAGCTGGTCCTGCTGCAGGTGGGTCAGCTGGTCTCACTGCAGGTGGGTCAGCTGGTCCTGCTGCAGGTGGGTCAGCTGGTCCTGCTGCAGGTGGGTCAGCTGGTCCTACTGCAGGTGGGTCAGCTGGTCCTGCTGCAGGTGGGTCAGCTGGTCCTACTGCAGGTGGGTCAGCTGGTCCTGCTGCAGGTGGGTCAGCTGGTCTCACTGCAGGTGGGTCAGCTGGTCCTGCTGCAGGTGGGTCAGCTGGTCTCACTGCAGGTGGGTCAGCTGGTCTCACTGCAGGTGGGTCAGCTGGTCACTGCAGGTGGTGTCAGCTGGTCTCACTGCAGGTGGGTCAGCTGGTCCTGCTGCAGGTGGGTCAGCTGGTCCTACTGCAGGTGGGTCAGCTGGTCCTGCTGCAGGTGGGTCAGCTGGTCTCACTGCAGGTGGGTCAGCTGGTCCTGCTGCAGGTGGGGTCAGTGGTCTGCTGCAGGTGGGTCACTGGTCCTACTGCAGGTGGGTCAGCTGGTCCTGCTGCAGGTGGGTCAGCTGGTCCTACTGCAGTGGGTCAGCTGGTCCTGCGGCAGGTGGGTCAGCTGGTCACTGCGGTGGTCAGCTCCTGCTGCAGGTGGGTCAGCTGGTCTGCTGCAGGTGGTCACTGGTCACTGCAGGTGGGTCAGCTGGTCTCACTGCAGGTGGGTCAGCTGGTGGGTCAGCTGGTCCTACTGCAGGTGGGTCAGCTGGTCCTGCTGCAGGGGGGTCAGCTGGTCCTACTGCAGGTGGGTCAGCTGGTCCTGCTGCAGTGGGTCAGCTGGTCCTGCTGCAGGTGGGTCAGCTGGTCCACTGCAGGTGGGTCAGCTGGTCTCACTGCAGGTGGGTCAGCTGGTCAGCTGGTCACTGCAGGTGGGTCAGCTGGTCCTCACTGCAGGTGGGTCAGCTGGTCCTGCTGCAGGTGGGTCAGCTGGTCCTGCTGCAGGTGGGTCAGCTGGTCCTGCTGCAGGTGGTCAGCTGGTCTCACTGCAGGTGGGTCAGCTGGTCTCACTGCAGGTGGGTCAGCTGGTCTCACTGCAGGTGGGTCAGCTGGTCCTACTGCAGGTGGGTCAGCTGGTCCTGCTGCAGGTGGGTCAGCTGAACTCACTGCAGGTGGGTCAGCTGGTCTCACTGCAGGTGGGTCAGCTGGTCCTGCTGCAGGTGGGTCAGCTGGTCTCACTGCAGGTGGGTCAGCTGGTTTCACTGCAGGTGGGTCAGCTGGTCTCACTACAGGTGGGTCAGCTGGTCCTACTACAGGTGGGTCAGCTGGTCCTACTGCAGGTGGGTCAGCTGGTCTCACTGCAGGTGGGTCAGCTGGTCCTACTGCAGGTGGGTCAGCTGGTCTCACTGCAGGTGGGGTCAGCTGGGTCAGCTGGTCACTGCAGGTGGGTCAGCTGGTCCTACTGCAGGTGGGTCAGCTGGTCTCACTGCAGGTGGGTCAGCTGGTCTCACTGCAGGTGGGTCAGCTGGGTCAGCTGTCACTGCAGGTGGGTCAGCTGGTCTGCTGCAGGTGGGTCAGCTGGTCACTGCACTGGGTGGGTCAGCTGGTCTCACTGCAGGGGTCAGCTGGTTCACTGCAGGTGGGTCAGCTGGTCCACTGCAGGTGGGTCAGCTGGTCTCACTGCAGGTGGGTCAGCTGGTCTTACTGCAGGAGGGTCAGCTGGTCTCACTGCAGGTGGGTCAGCTGGTCTCACTGCAGGTGGGTCAGCTGGTCCTGCTGCAGGTGGGTCAGCTGGACTCACTGCAGGTGGGTCAGCTGGTCTCACTGCAGGTGGGTCAGCTGGTCTCACTGCAGGTGGGTCAGCTGGTCTCACTGCAGGTGGGTCAGCTGGTCCTACTGCAGGTGGGTCAGCTGGTCCTACTGCAGGTGGGTCAGCTGGTCACTGCAGTGGGTCAGCTGGTCTCACTGCAGGTGGTCAGTGGTCACTGCAGGTGGTCAGCTGGTCTCACTGCAGGTCAGCTGGTCAGGTGGTCAGCTGGACTCACTGCAGGTGGGTCAGCTGGTCCTACTGCAGGTGGGTCAGCTGGTCCTGCTGCAGGTGGGTCAGCTGGTCCTACTGCAGGTGGGTCAGCTGGTCCTACTGCAGGTGGGTCAGCTGGTCCTACTGCAGGTGGGTCAGCTGGTCCTACTGCAGGTGGGTCAGCTGGTCCTACTGCAGGTGGGTCAGCTGGTTTCACTGCAGGTGGGTCAGCTGGTTTCACTGCAGGTGGGTCAGCTGGTCAGGTGGACGGGTCGATGAGGTGAGACGACTGATCCATTTTCACATCTCCCTGATTGGATGTCTTTTGTCCATGGTCCCAGTTTAGTCTCTAAACTGGTTTTCAGACTGTCCCCCGTGTCCCGCCCACTCCTGCAGGTGTGCGACGACTACGACGTGCAGCAGAAGGAGTTTTACTTCGACAGGAACCCCGGCCTGTTCCCTTACGTCCTCCACTTCTATCAGACCGGGAAACTTCACGTCATGGAGGAGCTGTGCGTCTTCTCGTTCAGGTCCGTCTCTGCGTCTTCATGTCCACACGGATGAACGTTGCATCAGTTGCATGTGTTGGTCCGGTTCTGCAGACGTCGTGTTTCAAACGGGTCGTGTGCTGAGCGGTTGAAGCTCAGTAGATGTTGTGAGAGGTTGAACATGTGAGCAGATCCAGCTGCTGAACGTCTGCTGTGGCTGTTTCTCCACACAGCCAGGAGATCGAGTACTGGGGCATCAACGAGTTCTTCCTGGACACTTGCTGCAGTTACCGTTACCACGACCGCAAGCTGGAGAGCAGCCGACACCGCAGGTGGGACGACGACAGCGACGTCAGCAGCGTGGACACGTCCGTGGACGAGATATCTGACCTAAACAGGTAAGAAGAGCCAGGTACTGGGGATCTGTCTCCATCCTGCTGTGAACCTGTCCCCCCCTGTCCTCAGGGACATGCAGCACTTCCAGGAGGTGCGTTATGGGAACATCAGGAGGTGCCTCTGGCTGACCCTGGAGAACCCAGGTTACTCCATCCCCAGCAAGCTCTTCAGTCTGCTGTCCATCGGGGTGGTGCTCACATCCATCGCCACCATGTGCATCAACAGCATCCCAGAGTATCAGGTCAATACAGAGACTCAAATATAACCCCAACCCCTAACCCCAAACCCTAACCCCTAACCCCCTAACCCTAACCCCTAACCCTAACCCCTAACCCCTAACCCCTAATCCCAACCCCTAAACCCTAACCCCTAACCCCTAACCCCTAACCCAACCCCTAACCCTAACCCCTAACCCCTAACCCAACCCCTAACCCCTAACCCCTAACCCCAACCCCTAACCCCTAACCCTGACCCCTAGCCCCTAACCCCTAACCCCCAACCCATAACCCCTAACCCCTAACTCTAACCCCTAACCCTAACTCCTAACTCTAACCCCTAACCCCTAACCCCTAACCCTAACTCCTAACTCTAACCCCTAACCCCTAACCCCTAACCCCTAACCCTAACTCCTAACTCTAACCCCTAACCCTCAAAGCTGAAAACGTTGGGACATCAATTCTTACGTTTACTTTACAACCATATTAACAAAAGAAATGAAGTTAATGAGAAAAACGTGCCACATCTGGGTTCATTCTGTCTTCAGAGGAATAAAAATCGAGTTAAGGTTCAGCGATGCAGCTGTCTGATGGTCAGAAACCCAGAAGATACTGGTGAAGATGAATGTGTCATAAAGACCTGGGATGTTTCTCCTCACTGTTTCAGACCTTTGATGCTGATGGACAGTTGATGGAGGACCCGACCACGCAGGCCCTGGAGGTGTTCTGCACCTGCTGGTTCACCTTTGAGGTGAGACAATAGACCAAGCTTTCTGCCACTGATGTCACTGATGACTCCAGAGGAAAACAGAGGCCTGAGTATCTCCGATCTCTCCGAGGTTGTGACGCGGCTGCTGCTTGCACCAAACAGGAAGAAGTTCTTCCGCCATCCTCTGAACATCATTGACATGGTGTCCGTGGTTCCCATCTACATCACCCTGATCTTCGACCTGACCTTGGGTTCAGACTCTGAGCTGGGAAACCTGGGACGACTGGTGCAGGTGAGTTTCATTCCTGCCGACAGGAACAGAAACCCTTCTTCCTCTGCTCGTCTCCTGTTTCCTACAGGAAACCAGTTTAGCGCTGTGATTGGTCCCTTTTCCTGAGGCGGGGTTACGGTCTGCCAGTGTGAAACTTGTAGGGACGAATTAAAAAAGTGCCAGCGGAAAAATGTAAAAATTTAAAAAACACCTTTAACTGTGGGACCCAGAATCAGATCAGGACGTTTTACCTGCTGTTGTCCTTCCTGCTGAGTGTTGTGATCGTTGTTCACCTCAGCTGGAAACATTTCTCACTAGGGATGCACCGAAATGAAAATTTGTGGCCGAAGCCGAAGCCGAATAAAATTTAAACGGTTGGCCGAAGGCCGAATACCGAATAATGAATGCAGTTTTCACAATTTTTTTAATATTGTATAAATAGCCTAGAATAAATTTTTAGACATGTTTTTCAAATAAAGTACATTTTATTGAATATTGACATTATTTTAATATTCCAGTAGCCTTTGCTTTTCAAAAAAAGCACAAAGTTTTTCATTTAGGCCTTCAAACAAAATGTGCATTCCAAAAAATAATAATAAAGTGCATTAAAGTGGATAAACCCACAACAAATGAATTATTGTCCTTTTGGCAAAAGTCTGCTTAGCCACAGTAGATAGGCTAATAATGTAAACAGAACACAGGTAGCCTACACAACAGGCTAATAATGTAAACAGAACACAGGTAGCCTACACAACAGGCTAATAATGTAAACAGAACACAGGTAGCCTACACAACAGGCTAATAATGTAAACAGAACACAGGTAGCCTACACAACAGGCTAATAATGTAAACAGAACACAGGTAGCCTACACAACAGGCTAATAATGTAAACAGAACACAGGTAGCCTACACAACAGGCTAATAATGTAAACAGAACACAGGTAGCCTACACAACAGGCTAATAATGTAAACAGAACACAGGTAGCCTACACAACAGGCTAATAATGTAAACAGAACACAGGTAGCCTACACAACAGGCTAATAATGTAAACAGAACACAGGTAGCCTACACAACAGGCTAATAATGTAAACAGAACACAGGTAGCCTACACAACAGGCTAATAATGTAAACAGAACACAGGTAGCCTACACAACAGGCTAATAATGTAAACAGAACACAGGTAGCCTACACAACAGGTTAATAAAATAAACAGAACACAGGTAGCCTACACAACAGGCTAATAATGTAAACAGAATACAGGTAGCCTACACAACAGGCTAATAATGTAAACAGAATACAGGTAGCCTACACAACAGGTTAATAAAAAAACAGAACACAGGTAGCCTACACAACAGGCTAATAATGTAAACAGAATACAGGTAGCCTACACAACAGGCTAATAATGTAAACAGAACACAGGTAGCCTACACAACAGGTTAATAATGTAAACAGAACACAGGTAGCCTACACAACAGGTTAATAATGTAAACAGAATACAGGTAGCCTACACAACAGGCTAATAATGTAAACAGAATACAGGTAGCCTACACAACAGGTTAATAATGTAAACAGAACACAGGTAGCCTACACAACAGGTTAATAATGTAAACAGAACACAGGTAGCCTACACAACAGGCTAATAATGTAAACAGAGGCCCCACTAAATCTCAATAAGTCTGTGCTTGTAAACTCAAACACTTATACAGGTACACAACATATCCCAGGCCAGAACAGATTTGTCAATAACAGTACTTCAGCTTCAGAATAAAAAGAAGGAAACTAACTATGACATCTAAGACAAATTAAAATTGTTTTATACAGACAAAAACATCAACAACTGTGCCTGTATGTCAAGCCCCACAAAAAAGGTGGAGAGGAGCTCGAGTTGTCTCGCGCGGGGGGCGCGGGGGGGGGGGGGGGGGGGGTGTTTGTGGCTGTGCACTGAGCCCGAGAGAGAGAGAGAGAGAGAGAGAGAGAGAGAGAGAGAGAGAGAGAGAGAGAGAGAGAGAGAGAGGCGCGGCTCGCGAGGCAGACAGCAGCCATCAGCAGCCAAGTGATGGCTTCAAACCCAGCGGTTTGAGTGCGCGTGAGTCGCTAAATCACCAGAAAAAGTCGCTAGATTTGTCGCTAGTCGCTTTTCACAAATTAAGTCGCTAGGGGGATCTGGAAAGCCGCTAGATATAGCGACAAAGTCGCTAAGTTGGCAACACTGCGGCCACGGACGGGGTGGGCGTTCTCGTGCTGTGACCAGCTCTCCTTTCAGCTGCTGCAGCTGCAGCTGCAGCCGTCTCTCTCTCGTACTCGGCATGCTTTTCTGGGTGTTTCGCTTTTAAATGATGAATATAAGCTGTAGTGCTGAAGGTCTTTGCTGAGGCACCTCCTCGAGACAGTTTGGCTGATCATTCGTTGCAAACTGCAATTCTTTTGTCCCTTTCCGACACTTTAAAATATCTCCACACTGCTGACATTTTTCCGAAGGCGCCGGGTTACAACGTCAATTGCGTCATTGCGTCACTATTCGGCCTTGCTTTTAACTCATTCCACCGAAGGCCGAATGTGGCTTTTTTTGCCATATTCGGCCGAATATATTCGGTTACCGATTATTCGGTGCATCCCTATTTCTCACACATTGTTCTGCTGTAGGGAAACATATTATATCCTTTATTGATTTTCTAAAGTCGACCCAACTTCCTGAGGTTCCTGAGGAACCTGTTAAAGCATCAGGAGTCCTGTTGACCTCCGACCTTCATCACCTCCAGACGGTTTCAGCCCGTCACAGATGAAACATCGCTGTTGTCAAAGAATCATGGGACCAAATATCAGGTCCACTTGCAGCCAAAGACCTGATAGTACTTTATTATTATTAAGTCTAGTCCAGTAATGTAGTATTTTATTATTATTGAGCGACTGCAGTACGCACCTACGTGAGCGTTTAGATGGGACTGAAACAGGAAACCGGGCAGCAGACGCCTCTTTAAAGTAACATCAGGAGGAACTTCAGGACCGAAGCTGTAGCTCCTCCCCTCTGAGACTCACGGCCCTCCTCTTCCTCCAGGTGTTCAGGTTGATGAGGATCTTCAGGGTCTTGAAGTTGGCGCGACACTCCACCGGTCTGCGCTCGCTGGGAGCTACGCTGCAGGTGAGTCGGGACTGAATTATGCAACGTTTGAAGCGTCCAGAGGAAACCAGGTGTTTCAGACTGCTGACCTTCCTGCAGACGTGTCAGGTGAAGGCTGGTGGAGGTGAGGAGGTCTGAGCTGACATGTGACCGCCGTCAAGGATTAAAAAAACCCTCATCATTTTACAGATTCAGACGCTTTTAGCTTTTATCTGAGTGATAAGAGTAAAATAATCAAACTAAAAGACACAAAAGGTTGAAGATTGAGATAAAAAAATGCTGCATCTACTCGTGTCAGTATTTTTTATGATTCATCAAACTTCAGTTCTTCCACTTTTCTTCAGCAGTTTGAAACAATTCATTCTTTCCTGCCTGGTCTCATAAATTATGATATAAATATATATTTGTTGAGCTGACAGGATTATTGTTGTGGTTGTTCTCTGACAACATTACACATTTATGAGTTCTAGTGAAATAATGGAGCTATAACTTTATCTGGAGGACGAGAACTTAAATGTGTTATAAATGCTTAAAGAGCCTCAAACGAAACCAGAAAAGAAAACCGGCATAAAATCAGACTGAATGGCTTTAATCATTTTAGACCTTAGTTTTAATGCCTCCAGTATTCAGTTTGTTACAGTTTATTTGGATGATTTTTTTTTACACAGAGACAGCATTTGAAAAAAGTGTTTCAGGCTAATTTACTACCACTGCTGCATAAAAATAAAAGTAATTAGAGCAGCACATAACGCTTTATTTCATGTTAAAATGTCAGTTCAAGCTGAGATTGAATGAAATCGTTACAGAAAAGATTAGAAGTTCTGAAATGTAGTGAGACGTTGAAGGTGGCGTCTCTGCGCTGCTCTGAGCAGCCTGACAGGAAATGACATCATGACAGCAGCAGTGATGCAGCAGTGATGCAGCAGTGATGCAGCAGAGATGCAGCAGTGATGCAGCAGTGATGCAGCAGATGCAGCAGTGATGCAGCAGTGATGCAGCAGAGATGCAGCAGATGCAGCAGATGCAGCAGAGATGCAGCAGTGATGCAGCAGTGATGCAGCAGAGATGCAGCACTGATGCAGCACTGATGCAGCAGAGATGCAGCAGTGATGCAGCAGTGATGCAGCAGAGATGCAGCAGAGATGCAGCAGTGATGCAGCAGAGATGCAGCACTGATGCAGCACTGATGCAGCAGTGATGCAGCACTGATGCAGCAGAGCTGCAGCACTTATGCAGCAGAGATGCAGCAGTGATGCAGCAGAGATGCAGCACTGATGCAGCAGAGATGCAGCAAGGATGCAGCAGTGATGCAGCAGAGATGTAGCAGTGATGCAGCAGAGATGTAGCAGAGAGATGCAGCAGTGATGCAGCAGCAGATGCAGCAGTGATGCAGCAGAGATGCAGCAGATGAAGCAGAGATGCAGCAGATGCTGTTAATGGAGATGATGCAGTGATGCAGCAGTGATGCAGCAGAGATGGCAGCAGGATGCAGCACTGATGCAGCAGAGATGCAGCAAGGATGCAGCAGTGATGCAGCAGAGATGTAGCAGTGATGCAGCAGAGATGTAGCAGAGATGCAGCAGTGATGCAGCAGCAGCAGTGATGCAGCAGAGATGCAGCAGAGATGCAGCAGAGATGCAGCAGAGATGCTGTTAATGGAGATGCAGCAGTGATGCAGCAGAGATGCTGTTAATGGAGATGCAGCAGTGATGCAGCAGAGATGCAGCAGTGATGCAGCAGAGATGCTGTTAATGGAGATGCAGCAGTGATGCAGCAGAGATGCTGTTAATGGAGATGCAGCAGTGATGCAGCAGTGATGCAGCAGAGATGCAGCAGTGATGCAGCAGTGAGCAGTGCAGCAGAGATGCAGCAGAGATGCAGCAGTGATGCAGCAGAGATGCAGCAGTGATGCAGCAGTGATGCAGCAGAGATGCAGCACTGATGCAGCAGAGATGCAGCAGTGATGCAGCAGTGATGCAGCAGAGATGCAGAGATGCAGCAGTGATGCAGCAGATGCAGCACTGATGCAGCACTGATGCAGCTGATGCAGCAGCAATGATGCAGCAGAGCTGCAGCACTTATGCAGCAGAGATGCAGCAGTGATGCAGCAGAGATGCAGCACTGATGCAGCAGATGCAGCAAGGATGCAGCAGTGCAGCAGAGATGAGCAGATGATGGCAGCAGTGATGCAGCAGAGATGCAGCACTGATGCAGCAAGGATGCAGCAGTGATGCAGCAGAGATGCAGCAGAGATGAAGCAGAGATGCAGCAGAGATGCTGTTAATGGAGATGCAGCAGTGATGCAGCAGTGATGCAGCAGAGATGCAGCAGAGATGCAGCACTGATGCAGCAGAGATGCAGCAAGGATGCAGCAGTGATGCAGCAGAGATGTAGCAGTGATGCAGCAGAGATGTAGCAGAGATGCAGCACTGATGCAGCAAGGATGCAGCAGTGATGCAGCAGAGATGCAGCAGAGATGAAGCAGAGATGCAGCAGAGATGCTGTTAATGGAGATGCAGCAGTGATGCAGCAGAGATGCTGTTAATGGAGATGCAGCAGTGATGCAGCAGAGATGCAGCAGTGATGCAGCAGAGATGCTGTTAATGGAGATGCAGCAGTGATGCAGCAGAGATGCAGCAGAGATGCAGCAGTGATGCAGCAGTGCAGAGATGCAGCAGATGCAGCAGAGATGCTGTTGATGGAGATGCAGCAGAGACGCAGCTGAGATGCAGCAGTGATGCAGCAGAGATGCAGCAGAGATGCTGTTAATGGAGATGCAGCAGAGATGCAGCAGAGATGCAGTTAATGGAGATGCAGCAGATGTAGATGCAGCATCTGTTGCTACGGCGCCCAGCCCTGCTGCTCCTTCTGGGTTTTATTTCATCTACAGGTCTGAAGCTGCTCGTGTTTCAGTTCATTTCCTCCAACATGATGAAGAGACAAATATCTGTGCAGAAAACATCTCTGCTAAACAAGCTGCTATAATTGACTTAAATAAGCAGCTTTGCCTTTTGGATGATGTTAATTTACTGGATTGTGTTGCTTTATGTCGACATTTACGCTGAAGAGTCACATTAATAAACCGCCTGACTTCAACAAGAGTCGATGCTCATTTAACACCTGGGGGAAATTTAATTTAATTAAAAAGAATTTCGTTTATTTCCTGCAAACAATCTACTTTGAAAACACTGTTTCCATTGTTGCATCATTTTAATCAAACAGCTCACGTTAAATGTGCTTTTGTTCTGAAAGGGAGATGAAACAGTTCAGTCAGTTCACACCTGAAGGAACATAAAGAAGTCAGATTTAACTTTAATCCTCAACGTCCATGTGATTGGATGTAAGTGAACATAAATGTGTACGTTTGGCTCATCAAACCTTCACTTTGGTTCAATCCTTCAGCCTGAACGAGTCAGAGAAAAAAAAACTGGTTAACAGGATAAAAAAAAAACTATAAATCCAGCAGCAGCAGCAGAGGGAGGCTGTCTGAGGTGGCGGGAGGCGGAGACCAAATAATGACATCATCATACAAGAAGGCGTGGCCTGTTTTCCTTCAAAGGCTTTAAGGATTTTAAACTCTGTCCCAAATCTGACCCAGGAAAAAGATGAACACACATCAATCAATCCGTGATCAGTTATCAATCCATGATGGGGGGGGGTTGTTGTTGTTTAATTAATTACATCCAACGACCGCGTGTCTGTTTTATTCAGAAGTTTTTAAACAACTTCTTAAGGATTTAATGAAATGTGAGTTTACAAGTTCTGCTCAAAATACGACGATAAAACTGTTCACTCGTTAGGTTTTCTGTGAATAACGTTTATTGATCATCAGCAGTTTTCTGTGTATTTTCTGATCTAAATCTGATTTATTTTCTGCTGTCGTGTTTTATTTTTATTAGTTGAAGGTCGTCGTCTGAAACAAATGCGTCATAAATCCACATTATTTCAGATTTCTGGATCATGAGTGACTTTAATGAGGCGATAACAGCGATGAGCGATTATTTTATCTTCCTCCCAGGAGCTCATCTATCTGATCTGTGATATTAAAGCGGGAGTTGATGCAGGGAGGAGTTTTATTTTTAGTAGACGGAGGACGACTTGTTTCTTCTTGTCTGTTGTTCTCGCAGCGTCCCGGGGGACAGATGGATGACGGGACACTTTGGTCCACATCTCATTTTACTGCATCAGCGCTCAAAGCTTTTCTCCTGATGCTCGTCTCCCCGCCCCCTTCTGTTTTAAATGATTTATCTGTTTATTTGCTTTGTTTCCCCGCCCCCTTCTGTTTTAAATGATTTATCTGTTCATTTCCTTTGATGCGGTGAAGATGACGCCGTTAGAGGAATTTATTTCATAAATCTGGACCAGCTCGTCTCCGTTAGATGCTCTGACATGTTTCCCTCTGTTGTGTTTGCAGCACAGCTACCGGGAGGTGGGCATCCTGCTGCTCTACCTGGCTGTGGGCGTGTCCGTCTTCTCTGGAATCGCTTACACTGCTGAATGTGAGGAGGTAAAACCAGTGAGACCGTTTCTGATTCCCAGTTTGGTCCCAGTTTACCTGCAGCTGCAGCTCTGACGGCAGAATGAAGACAGAAACTAACTGACTTTGACTTCCTTCAGCTGTTTGATCAGCTGAGCTGCTCATCAATGCTGTAGATCATTGATCCATCATTCCCTCCACGCTGGACCTGAACTTTTTCTACTTCCTGTCCAGTGAAGCGCTTCTGAAAACAGACTAAATTATAAGCAGATTCTCCAGAACGTCTCTGGAGTTCACGGCCAACAGGACTTAAATAAAGAAAATAAAGAAACGTGTCTTCTGTCAGTCGAAGCTGAGAATAAACTCTGTCAGAGAAACAAAACTCAACAACCTGTCTGCTTCCAAGATTCTTTTCAGCGTTGTTGAATGTGCTGTTGATCCGTTTACTCAAAAGAAGATTCACAAAAGAAAAGATTGGTGGAAAGAATCTGTTTGTTTGGGTTTTTTTACATTTGGATTTACTGTATTTTTGGTTTTTTCAATGGGCTCAGTAGTTAACAGTCTAATTTATTTGACATGTCATTTGACATTTATTTGAAATTGTCATGTCATGATGCCGTCATGACATCATGATGTCATGATGCCGTCATGACATCATGGACATGTCATGACACCATGATGTCATGACATGACATCATGGCATCATGACATGACATCATGGCATCATGGACATGTCATGACATCACATCATGGCATCATGACATGATATCATGGACATGTCATGACATGACATCATGACATCATGGACATGTCATGACATCACATCATGTCCATGATGTCATGATATCATGGACATGTCATGACATGACATCATGACATCATGGACATGTCATGACATGACATCATGGCATCATGGACATGTCATGACATCACATCATGGCATCATGACATGATATCATGGACATGTCATGACATCACATCATAACATCATGGACATGTCATGACATGACATCATGACATCATGGACATGTCATGACATGACATCATGGACATGTCATGACATGACATCATGACATCATGGACATGTCATGACATGACATCATGGCATCATGACATGACATCATGACATCATGGACATGTCATGACATCATGGACATGTCATGACATGATATCATGGCATCATGACATGACATCATGGACATGTCATGTCATGACGCCATGATGTCATGACATGACATCATGACATCATGGACATGTCCATGATGTCATGATGTCATGTCATGACATGTCCATGATGTCATGATGTCATGTCATGACATGTCCATGATATCATGATGTCATGTCATGACATGTCCATGATGTCATGATGTCATGTCATGACATGTCCATGATATCATGTCATGATGCCATGATGTGATGTCATGACATGTCCATGATGCCATGATGTCATGTCATGACATGTCCATGATGTCATGATGTCATGTCATGACATGCCCATGATGTCATGTCATGATGCCATGATGTCATGTCATGATGCCATGATGTCATGTCATGACATGCCCATGATGTCATGTCATGACGCCATGATGTCATGACATGACATCATGACATCATGGACATGTCATGACATCATGTCAGAGGTGACTAAGAGACTCAGAAAAATAATGATGGAAGAAAAAAAATGAGTGACCACATAAGAAACCAACTAGGACTAAACCTCAGACAGTGTTGAAAGTGACTTGACCTCCACATCTACAGGGGCGTGACCCTACAGAGGATTAAATGGCCATAGAGGATGGATGGATGGATGGATGGATGGATGGATGGATAGATCTATAGGGGGACCCTGTAAGCTAATAAAAATCCCTTTTACAGAACAAATGTCCTTTTGGACCTCTACTGTGTTTCTACGTTGTGGTAATGAGATGAATGTTGAACCTGGACCGTCTGTCTCTGTCCTCAGGACGTGGGTCTGGACACCATCCCTGCCTGCTGGTGGTGGGGGACAGTTAGCATGACCACGGTGGGCTACGGCGACGTGGTGCCCGTCACGGTGGCCGGGAAGCTGGCGGCGGGCGGCTGCATCCTGGGCGGCACCCTGGTGGTGGCGCTGCCCATCACCATCATCTTCAACAAGTTCTCTCACTTCTACCGGCGGCAGAAAGCTCTGGAAGCCTCGGTGAGGAACAACAACCTGGAGAGGATGAGGATGAGCTGCGAGAACAAGCCGGAGGACGACGAGGAAGAGGAGTCGTCAGACGGGGACAGTTCCTATCAGGACGAGGACGACGACATCGACGACGTAGAAGAGGATGAAGGAGGAGTGATCAACTACAGCTACGCTGAACATCCGTCCTTCACGTTCACGAGCAGGACGGATCCGTATCAGCTGTGAGGACGTTCAGAGCTGACGTGGTCCAATCTGATTTAGGTCGTATTCATGTCAGACCAACATCTCTAAAGCAAAACAAGGTGAAATAAACATCGTTGTTGAACATCTGAGACCAACGACTGTCATCAAAACTGTTGGAGCAGATTTAAAAACAGACAGACGGCAGCGTCGTCGTGGTGTCTTTAATCTCTACACGTGGATTATTTAAAGACGGAGTTCTGTTGGTTCTCATATTGGACTCCAACAGCATGGATGTGAAAAATCTAATAAAAAGATAAAACCAGGTCAAATTTAACACATAGAGCTGAAGTCAGATAGCATGCAGACACAAAATGAAGCGAATAAAAAAATACAATGAATAACTGTGAATGGTGCATTTGTGGGTGAAAAAAGGACGAGGTGACGTTTAAATGAAACATCCTGCTGGTGAAACTCATATTTGAGTTTTTGTTTGTTCTGGAGAAAAACTGAAGGGTTGAAAAAGATTATTGGACCTCGGTTCAGATACGACAAGATAATAGACAAGAAGATGAACACAGAGGGAGGAGAGAGAAGACAGACGCCAGCTGATCTCTGACGGCCTGAGACCGTCGACCAATCAGTGACGTCCTAACAGCTTCAGCCGTTCAAATTCAAATTCAAATATACTTTATTAATCCCCCAAGGGGGAAATTCAGGTTTCAGTCCAGTCTGGTGGACTAGAGGAGCTGCCGGTGTCCAGCGCTCCTTCTTCATGTCCCGGTCCTGTGGTCCGACTGCTAACTCCAGTTAACAGCCATTAAAACCAGTTAACAGCCGTTAAAACAGTTAACAGTCGTTAGAACCAGTTAACAGCCGTTAGAACCAGTTAACAGCCGTTAGAACCAGTTTATCTCCATAACGATGACCAGTGAGATATCTCCAGGTCAGAGGAGGAAACACCGATGAACCAGACCGTCTCCTCTGGGGAGACCGAGCTCCTTCAGTCCGGCGAGCGACGGAGCCAACCGTCCCAGAGCCCGGTTCATCATGCGGACCGGACCAGGCCGTTGTCGTCTCCCCCGGCGGTGCTGGGCCCCACCAGGTCACCAGACGGCCCCTGCCAGGTCAGCTGACCCATCCGGCGTGTAGACAGCTGGACGGGGGCAGCATGTCGCCGCTGCTACGTCGGGGGCTCGTCCCGGCTCCGTGACACTGCAGCCCAGAACCAGTGGCGGTGGTTGCCGCGGGTAGCAGTTCAGGACTACTCTGCTTCCCGAACCGGCCTCCAGCGACACCGTCCATGTCGCAAGAGGACCGGTCCGCACCTGCAGACGGCAGGTCAACACCCGACTGCAAAACCACCACACCGGACACAAACTGGAGCGTCCAGCGTCACAGGGACACGTCCCCGGAGCAGCAGCGTGTAGCATCCATCCATCCATCCATCCATCCATCCATGCATCCATCCATCCATCCATCCATCTATCCATCCATCATCCATGCATCCATCCATCTATCCATCCATCCATCCATCTGTCCATCCATCCATCCATCCATCCATCCATCCATCCATCCATCCATGCATCCATCCATCCATGCATCCATCCATCCATGCATCCATGCAACAATCCATCCATCCATCCATGCAACAATCCATCCATCCATGCATCCATCCATCCATCCATCCATCCATGCATCCATGCAACAATCCATCCATCCATCCATGCAACCATCCATCCATCCATGCATCCATCCATCCCTCCATCCATGCATCCATCCATCCATCCATCCATCCATGCATCCATGCAACAATCCATCCATCCATCCATGCATCCATCCATCCATCCATGCATCCATCCATCCTTCCATCCATCCATCCATCCATCCATCCATCCATCAGCCTGATTCTGCAGCTTCTTCATCATCTGGAGAACTTCATTGTTCTATTGATCCTGTAGAAGTTTCTTTCTCTATCTAGTAGACGACAGGACCATAAAATCCATAAACTCCCTGCTTTGACTCTTCATTCTTCCTCAAATATCCACGGTGGACAGATTTATAAAATGCAATCAGACTCAGAAGCTTTCTAATCATTTTAATGTCAGAAGATGGATTGAAGACGTTTGGACTAATGTTCTGGTGTCTCCCAGCAGCTACAGAAACCGGCTAACGGGTTGCTAACGGGTTGCTAACGGGTTGCTAACGGGCAGGATTCTGATTTTAGTTTCCACTGAGCTGTTCTGAAGAAGGATCAGCTGATCGTTAATGATGGACAGCAGCATCGTTAACGATCAGCTGATCATTAATGATGGACAGCAGCATCATTAACGATCAGCTGATCATTAATGATGGACAGCAGCATCATTAACGAGCAGCTGATCGTTAATGATGGACAGCAGCTTCATTAACGATCAGCTGATCATTAATGATGGACAGCAGCATCATTAACGATCAGCTGATCATGTTAATGATGGACAGCAGCATCATCCAGTCTCAGCAGAGATGAGTCCACATGGTCCCGCCCTTCAGTTATTCTTATGGGACTTAAATCAAATTCACCAAAAGGACAGTGAGTTATTACCAACCGTGCTTGAGATTAGATTTATGTCTGATATAAATAACGTCTGTGGAGAATGAAAGGTAAAATCTGAGGTAAAGAGATGGATGTGAACAACAGACGTGACGCAGCGTTTTAGAAGCTTTCTCTTTGCTCTGAAGCGTTGCCATAAATTCAGCATCGGTGGCGTCCTGCCATAAACTTCATTTACCAGATGAGTTTGTGAAACATCCAGCTGCTGTTTCCTGCTGACTGGACGTCCACCATCACGGCTGACTGACGCTTCCAGAACTCTCCGGGTCCTTTCATCTCCCCTCAGTATCTGAACACGCCCCTCAGTATCTGAACACGCCCATCAGTATCTGAACACGCCCATCAGTACCTGAACACGCCCATCAGTATCTGAACACGCCCATCAGTATCTGAACACGCCCATCAGTACCTGAACACGCCCATCAGTATCTGAACACGCCCATCAGTATCTGAACACGCCCATCATATCTGAACACCCCTCAGTATCTGAACACGCCATCAGTATCTGAACACGCCCATCAGTATCCTGAACACGCCATCATATCTGAACACCCATCAGTATCTGAACACGCCCATCAGTATCTGAACACGCCCATCAGTACCTGAACACGCCCCATCAGTATCTGAACACGCCCATCAGTATCTGAACACGCCCATCAGTATCTGAACACGCCCATCAGCCCATCATCTGAACACGCCCATCAGTATCTGAACACGCCCATCAGTATCTGAACACGCCCATCAGTATCTGAACACGCCCATCAGTATCTGAACACGCCCATCAGTATCTGAACACGCCCATCAGTATCTGAACACGCCCATCAGTATCTGAACACGCCCATCAGTACTGAACACGCCCCATCAGTATCTGAACACGCCCATCAGTATCTGAACACGCCCATCAGTACACACGCCCATCAGTATCTGAACACGCCCATCAGTATCTGAACACGCCCCTCAGTATCTGAACACGCCCATCAGTATCTGAACACGCCCCTCAGTATCTGAACACGCCCATCAGTATCTGAACACGCCCCTCAGTATCTGAACATGCCCATCAGTATCTGAACACGCCCATCAGTATCTGAACACGCCCCTCAGTATCTGAACACGCTCATCAGTATCTGCACACGCCCATCAGCATCTGAACACGCCCATCAGAACACGCCCCTCAGTATCTGAACACGCCCATCAGTATCTGAACACGCCCATCAGTATCTGAACACGCCCATCAGAACACGCCCATCAGTATCTGAACACGCCCATCAGAAACACGCCCCTCAGTATCTGAACACGCCCCATCAGTATCTGAACAGCCCATCAGTATCTGAACACGCCCATCAGTATCTGAACACGCCCCTCAGTATCTGAACACGCCCATCAGTATCTGAACACGCCCATCAGTTGAACACGCCCATCATCTGAACACGCCCATCAGTATCTGAACACGCCCATCAGTATCTGAACACGCCCCTCAGTATCTGAACACGCCCATCAGTATCTGAACACGCCCATCAGTATCACCCCCTCAGTATCTGAAACACGCCCATCAGTATCTGAACACGCCCATCAGTATCTGAACACGCCCATCAGTATCTGAACACGCCCCTCAGTATCTGAACACGCCCATCAGTATCTGAACACGCCCCTCAGTATCTGAACACGCCCATCAGTATCTGAACACGCCCATCAGGGACGTTTCCAACAGATTAGTATTTAAAAAGACATTAAAAAAAACAAACACCAACAAGAGACTGAAGGAAGATGATCAGCCCTTTAAGATAATTACCTGTAGCCACAACTGCATTTTCTCTGTGCTCAGGTAGACTCCAGGTGCTGCTCAAGCTCCTCCCCCTTTGCCCTCCCTTGACACGTGTCCTTCCGGTAGAAGGAAGATTAAAGTTTAATGCAATGATTTATAAATGTCATAAACCCATATTTTGTTCCAGTCGAACATAACGAACATATCAGGTGATTATTTTACTATTTTATTTGAGAATATCAGCTCCTTTTGACTTTGACGGCATTTTCTTAGAAACATCTGTGGAGGTTTCAGGAGGACGAGGACGTCTGCAGACGGGTCCGGGTTAGAAACCTTTAAAGTCTCAGAGAAATGAAATGAAGTTGACCTGCTGATGGCTGACTGAGGAAGACTCTGGAGCATCAGAGGAGAGGACGACGCTAACGGAGGTTGAAGCTTCGTCTTGGTGAGTCTGGACTGAAAGCAGCAGGAAACTAGACGAGAACATGAAACAGATTTTATTTTGGTCTAAAACGTCTCAGTGTGAACCTTCAGGTCTCTGCCTGGATCATAAAACTCATGACTGCAGCTTGAACAAGCAACAGCCGTGAGTTCTCATGACGTTAAGAAGCTCTGGTTGCATGATGGGATCTGCGTCAGCACACCTGGATGAAGCAGAAGAACTGCTGCCATCCGTCTGGAGGTTTTTACCATCACAAACCGACGAGACAGCCAGAACTCCTCCGTGGTCTGACGAGAAGGAACCAGGATTTCCAGCTTCTGGTTCACAGAAGGTCAAACTAAAGAGCTAAAATGACAGCAGCTCCTAAAAAACCCGGTGCAGACACCAGATCTGTTTAACCCTTGCGTGATGTTAGGGACTTTTGGACCCATTTTCAATCTTTAATAAAATATAAATCATACAAGTAATACTTTTTTCAACTTGAAACTCATCGTCCTTGGCTTATTTTATGTGAGGGGGATGGAGGATAACTTTTTTGGGGGGAGCTCCCACTCTACACCCCCCCTTTACATTTACATCACACAGAGGGTGTTTGGGTCCAAAGGACCCCAATGTAAAACGATTGTTGCATACCTTTACTTGCCTTCCTTCTACCAGAGACTAGAATACCTGAACAGGGGGTGGAGTGGGGGATATATTTTTCCCAATCAAACTTGACCCAAGGGGCGGGGCTTTGCTACCACGCCATTATGCAACAGGAACCCTACATCCCAGCCCCTCTGTGTGCTAGAGACATGATGCATGCACCAGGGGGTCAACAGGGACAGCCCTGAGTGCACCTTACTGTCCCACAACCACCCTTGATCAAAGGGGGCGGGGTTTCGCTACCATGTCACCCGCAACACAAATCCCACAATCAAGCCCCTGTGTGAAATCAATTCCATGCAATAAATATCAATAGTACTGAAGGCCTGTTTCCTTTATTTATAAGCAAGTTGACTGCAGTATTGATCATAACTGTTTTAATAGTGGCATGGAGGTCAGAATCCACCCCCTTGGACCAATGTAGATTGGGGACTGGTCAGAAACCACCCACAAGCAACACCCTGGTGAAGACAGTGTGTCTTTGGCCCTCACAAGGGCTAAGTTGTGGGATTCGTCGCATGCATGATGGCAAAACTCCGCCCCCCAAGGTGACAGTCAGTACAGGGAAGGTCAGTGACATCACAGCAATGCACCAGTAACCCTCCAGTGAAGACAGCGTGACTCTAGCCCCCACAGAGGCTGAGAAGTGGGATTCGTGGCATGCGTGATGGCGAAACTCCGCCCCCAAAGGACGAGGTCATCATAGGGAGGGTCAGTGATGTCACAGCTACCCACCAGTAACCCTCCAGTGAAGACAGTGTGTCTCTAGCCCACACAGAGGCTGAGAAGTGGGTCTGGTGGCGTGGAAAAAAGCGTTTCGAATATCTGTCCAGGTTGTAGCTAAAGTATTACATTTAATTTTCTTTCAGTGAGTAAAAGCAGGACAGAAACAGATGACCTTAAACTTGAAGTCTTTAATGTTTTGATGTGATTTTCTTTTCTCCAGAATTAATTTAAAGCTTCTACGAGGTGATCAGATCACAGCTGATCGGATCAGAGATGATCTGATCACCTTTAATCTGATCAGATCATCTCTGATGTGATCTGATCAGAGATTTCACCTGCAGACACAGCGGAGAGTCGTTGATGGCTGATTAAAATTTAATTTCAGTTATTTTGGCAGACTGAGCTCTCAGAGGGAACAGGAGGGGGCGGAGCCTCAAAGGTCTCAGCGTTTGATGGATCAGATGCTACAAGGAAAGTCTTTTAAAGAGTCGACCCGTCAACGGGCTCAGAGCTGATGATGAAGACGTGCACTGACATGCAGCCACGGCGGGACCACAGCAGTCTCACCTGAGATCCAGACCCACCAGGACAGGTGTGATGAAGGTCGTCCAGAGTCGGAGGAGAAATGAGAAGCTCAGCGCTTCAACGTAGCTGCAACTCAGAGGAATTTAAACCTGAGAGGTGATGATGTGACGAAGCTCCCTGTTAGAGAGATCAGTAAATACAACACAATTCAGTCCAAGTCATTGGAGTTCACTTCATTTATATATTTATATTTATAATAATATTCATATTATATTTAAAATAATTAGGGGTGGGCAAGTTAACGCGTTATTATCGTGTTAACGCATTCATTTATTAACGCCGACAAATATTTTATCGCGCGTTTACGCGCTCATATGCTTTTGTTTTGAAAGGTCGGTTACTGGCCGGAACCGGAAGACAATTGGCAGGTAAACATGCGAAAAACCTAGAACAGACATGAAAAACGATAAAAATCTGTATAGTTAACAGTTCGGGTACCAACTCAGGTATCAATGTTAACAATTCTGTCTGAAAAATAAAATTCTAGACTGCAACCAAACGTTTGTGGTCATTCCTCCATGTTCCATCAGATCTGCTCCATGTGTTCACTGTCCTGCTGTTCTCTAGCTGGTTACTGCAGTGTGGCTCCATCTAGTGGCTCAGATGTGTAATGACAACAGAAAGTCCAGTCCACCATTATAAAACTAATTCAGTTCTGTGGTCCGTTTTTTTCATTTCGTATTTTTGATCCAAGTCTAAAATTGAAATATTAAAAAAAACCCAGGCATTTTTTCCTTTTTTTTTCTTATAAAATTAAAAAACGAAAAACATATTAAAATGTCACTTTTTAATTTTTGATTGACAATTGAAAATGTAAAGAATGAATGATGCACGGATTGGTAAAGTTACTGAACTCTAACATGGACATTTTCATTTTAAAGTTCTCCAGACGGAGGATTCAACAGAAACAAGGTTATTTGTAACAACTGACAAGTTGAACCCGTTAAAAGTTTCTGCTGTTACCTCAGAAATTACCTGTTTTAATGTTCTGATTGTGCTGAGACACAATCATTTTGTTGGATTTTGTTTGTAGACTTTTTTTTTTTTAATTTTTTATAAAAACAGGATGACATTAATGCTCTGGCAGTGGCAATAAGCTTTATTTTTATTTTACATTTTTTAAGATGAGATTTACACTAAATATGTGTTACTGACAAGTGCTGATGTTAAAAGTGTTTGAACAACAAATTTTATGGCACTTTAGTTCATATGGCAGCAGAACATTTAAATAAGTGACCTTTACACTACTGTTGAATTCATTATTTGATTTTGCGTATACAATGCGATTAATTGCGATGAATCAGGGAAATAATGCGATTAATCGCAATTAAAAATTTTAATCGTTGCCCAGCCCTAATAATAATATAATATAGCAGTTATGAGTCTGCTGCTGTGATTCTGAGGAACCCAGAAGATTCAAATCTTCACCTCAATCCCCCAAACAAGGAGAGTAGATCTCTCTCCATCCACCTCACCTGCTCCACCTGCTCATATCTGATCAGCCAATCACATTCATCCATGTAGACGACCTGCTGAAGATCAACCAGCATCAAGATGGAGAAGAAAGAACGTGTCCTGGTTGTTGGTCTGACTGGTCCAGAACCTGCTGATCTACTGGGATCTTCTCCAGAACCATCTCTAGGGTTTCCAGAGGATGGTCCAGAAACAGAAGAGATCCAGATGTTATCCAGCTGTTACCGCTTCAGACAAAAACTGGACCTTTTCTTCTCTGAAGACCTAAATGTTTCCACCAGGACACTTTCACGCTGGTTTTAAAAAAAAGAAGAAAATATTTATTGTGTTTAAAACTGGAGGAAGAACGAGAACAGCGTGATTTTTATGATGTTTATTAAAAGAACCAACAGAAACATCCTGGACTTTAAGGCAGATTCACACGTTCAGTTTCACATCAAAGAGTTCGAGACACGAAGCAACAACAGCTTCTGAATCCAGCGACGGTTTCAGGTTACCTGCCTCTTCCTGTAAATGGTTACATTTTCTCCACTACGGTGGTTTATTCGTTCACGTCTCCACGTGAACACCTGTAACTGCGCACCTGTGATGCTTTTACTCAACACATTTACACATTTACACATTTACCAGTTTAGAGGACGAGCTCAGATACAGCAAAACAAAAAACTAGCTAATCACCTGGAAATGGATCAAGCTACGTAGCAACACCACCTCTGACCACACGGGGGCAGCGTATCAGGAGCTAACGTGCCGACACAGCGGCCCTCTAGTGGGACAAAGCGGTATTACAGGCTCTTTTATCTGAACGCCCCCATGTGGTCAGAAGTGGTGCGGCGGGAAGCAGCTGCGCGGCGCTACGCACGCCTGCTAACATTTCGTCTTTATCAGGAAACTGAAACACTTTAAAATAAAAGGACAGAAAAACAAACCCCAACAGTTCTGTCCGTCCTCCAGTGGTCTCGACTTCATTCACGCAGCAGCAGAGCAGCGCCGCCGCCGCCGCCGCCGCTGCCAAGCAGGTTAGCATCTAACGTAATAATAAACTATTAAAAATATCCCATTTTTCTGCGGCATCACGAACAGAAAGTAACCAGTTTTGACCGTTTAAACAAACAGGCGCATAAAGAAAAACGATCCCTTTAGCTTCTGTTACAGATTTGTGCTCATTATGTTACACAGAACAATTAATTAATTACAGCCTTCTGTTATCAGATAGACGCCTCTTCTTCTAACGTATTGATTAATAACAGCTCATCAGCAGTAATTAATCACGCGTTGCTCATACTTCCAATCCTCATCTATGTTCGTTATGTTATTTTACACCCCTGAGGAGTTTCATGTCCTGAGAAGCTCGTTTTTCACTCTGACGGTGATCCACCGTTTCCCGCCTCGTCGCTACACCAACGTAGAAAAATACGGACACGTCCCTTATTTGCTTTGTGCCGGATGAAGGAAGAAGCTCTGAGGAAAGTCAGAAGACAAACTTCCTTCAGAGAGATAACAGCATCATCTGGTAATAAGTTTTCCTTTGGCCGAACTGCTTTAGAACATCTGTTTTTAGCTTTGCTAACATCTGCGACACAGCTATCAGCTAATGTAACTTGTTCTGTGATTGTTTAAACTTTAGTAAACATCTGTAAACATCTCTACAAAGTTCCAACAACGACCTTTAAAATCCAAAATGAACACAGACAGAACAACGAAGGCCCAGAACCGCTGACCCGCTGACCCAACGAGCCAATGAGGAATTACCACATCATTTTCACTGTTGCATCACTTCAGCTTTCCCATCCGCGGGAAGCTCCGCCCCCCCGTTTGGTCCAGATGTGCTCATGGACTCTGCCGTACCGGATCAGGACCACATCCGAGAGAAAAACGCGCTTCGTTTCATCGTTTACATCAGTTCTTCCAAACAAACTGAATCAAAACACTTTAAAGGGCAACAGAGGTTAAAAAAAACAAGAAAAACAGGTAAAACTGTTTTACAACTAAAGTTCCCTTTGGGTTAATTAACCAATCAGGATACTAAGATTTAAACAACAAACTTCCAAATTACACACGTCACACATTTAAGGCTCGTGGATCCAAAACTGAACATGAAACCAAGTTATGTACCTGTTACCTGTGGGCGGAGCCTTCCAGAGAGTGACTGAGTTACCACCTGACAAGGTGAGACCATGTGTGTGTGTGTGTGTGTGTGTGTTATCAGCGCAATAAGATGTTAATTAGAAAAACCAAAAGCAATAATATCAAATCAATGACAAATACTATAAAAATGTCCTTTAAAGTTCGCTAGAAGACACTTTTTCAAAACACTGACATTCCTAAGTTGCAGTTTTTCTGTTTTTTCTCGTCACCCTTAAAGGTTCGTCTTTACGCCCACATCTGGACCGCCAGAACTCGTCTGTTTGACGACGTTCGTTATTCACGCTGAAAGATGGTTAAAGAAGAGAAGAATATAATCCTGTAAAAGTATTAACCCCCTGAAAGACCAGCGTCCCGTCGTCTGGGTCAGAAGACCCTGAACTCCTGATATCCCACATGTTTCTGCCTACGAGAACGTTCTAGTACCTTTACAGGTGGCCCCGCCCCCACCGGGTCGGGTCAGAATTCCTGCTTTTTCAGCCTTTTTCAGGGTCCGGAAACGTTTAGCAGCATCAGAGTTTCTCAGCAACGACAGGAAACAGAAGGACGAGTACCAAAGTGGACTTCTGGGTAGTTAAAAGGATGCTGTACCGGTTTACGACAAAAACCCAAACGTAAAGACGCCGACGCCGGTTAGCGGTCCAGGAGACGGAGGTTGAAGCTCAAAACAGGCAGAAATAAAAACTAAACTCTCACAAACGTCTTAAACAATTAAAACTAGAAATGTTTGTGAGCAGATCAAACAATAAAGGTCGATAAGATTCTGTCAAACAGACTCAGTTCAACGTCCGGTGAAAGTGAAGACGGCTCCTCAGGCAGGTGTGGCCAGATGTTCAGGTGAGGAACCTTCTGAGCTCCGTGGACGGTCCTCAGAAGTTCTGCAGCCGCTTCTTGGCCTCGATGGCGTCGATGATGGGCTGCCGCTTGGCCTGGTACCTCTGACGGATCTCCTCGATCTCCTGCTCCATCTGAGGGTCCAGAGAGGCCAGCTTCATCCTCAGCTCCTCCACCGACCAGGAACCGACCTGCAGGAGGACACGTCAAACCGGGACCGTTAGCAGGATTAAAGCTGGAGACCAGAACTGTCCAGCAGCGTCTCGGTCCGACCGCCATCTCAGAGGAGCAGCTGAGGTCACGGGAGGAACAAAGGTTCTTACTGGTCTGCAGTTACAACATGTTACAACCTGAAAAACCTTAAACAACGTCAAAAGCATCGTTCTGGAAGAGACAGGACACGATATGAGCCTTGAGACAAGGACACGCCCCCACAAAGGTCACATGACCTCGAAACCTTCTGGTGGGCTCATCACAAGGTTATTATCGTTAACGAAAACGCACAAAATAACCAAAACTAGAATTGAAAACACATTTTCGTTAACTGAAATAAAATAAAAACGAGAAAAAAAAACGATAACTAACTGAAACTGTATTATGTGTTCATAAAACGAACTAAAATCAACTATAATAATATCAAGAATGTCCTTCGTTTTTGTATTTTTATTTCTTATAAATGTTTGAAACCTATTAACTTCGCTCCGCCGTACAACAAAAACCACAAAAATAAATAAATCAATAAACTAAAGTGATCAGCAGTGATGGCTGCGGCAAAAGTTGTTAGAAAGCGTCTCAGTCCTATTTGGGATTTCTTTGACTATAACTGTGTTAACGATAAAAATAAGAGCCTTGTTGTAGAAGCAGGTGATACAATGTGTGGAATACTTCTGAAGGAGAAAAAAACCCACGAATCTGAAAGTCCATTTGAAAAGCTCACACAAGAAGGCTAACCAAGACTAGCTGGATAAGCTAGCCTAAGCTAGCCCCCTGGAAAGAAGGCTAACCAAGACTACCTGGATAAGCTAGCCTAAGCTAGCCCCCTGGGAAGAAGGCTAACCAAGACTAGATGGATAAGCTAGCCTAAGATAGCCACCTGAAAAGAAGGCTAACCAAGACTAGTTGGATAAGCTAGCCTAAGCTAGCCCCCTGGAAAGAAGGCTAACCAAGACTACCTGGATAAGCTAGCCTAAGCTAGCCCCCTGGAAAGAAGGCTAACCAAGACTACCTGGATAAGCTAACCTAAGCTAGCCCCCTGGAAAGAAGGCTAACCAAGACTACCTGGATAAGCTAGCCTAAGCTAGCCACCTGGAAAGAAGGCTAACCAAGACTAGCTGGATAAACTAGCCTAAGCTAGCCACCTGGAAAGAAGGCTAACCAAGACTAGCTGGATAAGCTAGCCCCCTGGAAAGAAGGCTAACCAAGACTACCTGGATAAGCTAGCCTAAGCTAGCCACCTGGAAAGAAGGCTAACCAAGACTAGCTGGATAAGCTAGCCTAAGCTAGCCCCCTGGAAAGAAGGCTAACCAAGACTAGCTGGATAAGCTAGCCTAAGCTAGCCCCCTGGAAGGAGAAGCTACAGCTGCAGACCAGTCAGCGTTGGGAAGGAACGGGAGAAAACAGCAACTATAATGGACTGTTTCCATGGAGACCAGATAGCTGCTGGTCAGTAAATACGCAGGAACACCACAAGAGGGAAGATGCATTGATAAATATGTTTATTGAGACCAGAATGTAAACACGACTATGTGATTCGATAGCCTTCAAAAAGTTCAGTGCTTCACTCCAACCAAAATTACAACCCTAATTTACAAAATAAAACTAAAACACTGAAACTAATAAAAACTAAACTAAAACTAAGTATTTCAAAACAAAAACGAATAAAAACTAGTAAAACTGCTCTAAAAATGAATTAAAACTAACTGAATTTGAAAAACTAAACTAAAAACTAAATAAAAACTAAACTAAAACTAAGTATTTCAAAACAAAAACGAATAAAAACTAGTAAAACTGCTCTAAAAATGAAATAAAACTAACTGAATTTAAAAAACTAAACTAAAAACTAAATAAAAACTAAACTTAAACTAAGTACAGTCATGGAAACAAATTATTAGACCACCCTTGTTTTCTTCAGTTTCTTGTTCATTTTAATGCCTGGTACAACTAAAGGTACATTTGTTTGGACAAACATAACGATAACCACAAAGATTGCTCATAAGAGTTTTATTTAAGAGCTGATATCTTACCATTTTCCATGGTTTCTTGATTATAACCTAAATCACTTAAGTTTTTACATCAATAGCTATGGCGTTGTACTGCCAAAAACACTGCTTTTATGCATTCAGTGTTTTCTTTTCTGTCTGTTTTAGTCACATGATGACGTTTAGTGGTACCAGGTATTAAAATGAACAAGAAAGTGAAGAAAAAATGGTGGTCTAATCATTTTTTTCATGACTGTATTTCAAAACAAAAACAAATAAAAACTAGTGAAACTGCTCTAAAAACGATTTAAAACTAACTAAATTTGAAAAACTAAACTAAAAACCTAAACTAAAACTAAGTATTTCAAAACAAAAACGAATAAAAACTAGTAAAACTGCTCTTAAAATGAATTAAAACTAACTGAATTTGAAAAAAATATACTAAAAACTAAACTAAAACTAAGTATTTCAAAACAAAAACGAATAAAAAACTAGTAAAAACTGCTCTTAAAATGAATTAAAAAACTAAATGAATTTGAAAAACTAAACTAAAAACTAAATAAAAACTAAACTAAAACTGAGTATTTCAAAACAAAAAACGAATAAAAAACTAGTAAAACTGCTCTAAAAACGAATTAAAACTAACTGAATTTGAAAAACTAAAAACTAAAAACTAAATAAAAAACTAAAACTAAAACTAAGTATTTCAAACAAAAAATGAATAAAAACTAGTAAAAACTGCTCTAAAAATGAATTAAAACTAACTGAATTTGAAAAACGAAACTAAAAACTAAATAAAAACTAAACTAAAACTAAGTATTTCAAAACAAAAACGAATAAAAACTAGTAAACTGCTCTAAAATGAATTAAAACTAACAATTTGAAAAACGAAACTAAAAACTAAATAAAAACTAAACTAAAACTAAGTATTTCAAAACAAAAACAAATAAAAACTAGTAAAAACTCCTCTAAAAATGAAATTAAAACTAACTGAATTTGAAAAAACTAAACTAAGAACTAAATAAAAAACTAAACTAAAACTAAGTATTTCAAAACAAAAACGAATAAAAACTAGTAAAACTGCTCTAAAAATGAATTAAAACTAACTAAATTTGAAAAACTAAACAAAAAACTAAATGAAAACTAAACTAAAACTAAGTATTTCAAAACAAAAATGAATAAAAACTAGTAAAACTGCTCTAAAAACGATTTAAAACTAACTGAAATTGAAAAACTAAATTAAGAACTAAATAAAAACTAAACTAAAACTAAGTAGTTCAAAACAAAAACGAATAAAAACTAGTAAAACTGCCCTAAAAGTGAATTAAACTAACTGAATTTGAAAAACTAAACTAAGAACTAAATAAAAACTAAACTAAAACTAAGTATTTCAAAACAAAAACGAATAAAAACTAGTAAAACTGCTCTAAAAACGATTTAAAACTAACTAAATTTGAAAAACTAAACTAAAAACTGAATAAAAACTAAACTAAAACTAAGTATTTCAAAACAAAAACGAATAAAAACTAGTAAAACTGCTCTAAAAGTGAATTAAAACTAACTGAATTTGAAAAACTAAACTAAAAACTAAACAAAAACTAAGTAGTTCAAAACAAAAACGAATAAAAACTAGTAAAACTGCCCTAAAAGTGAATTAAACTAACTGAATTTGAAAAACTAAACTAAGAACTAAATTAAAAACTAAACTAAAACTAAGTATTTCAAAACAAAAACGAATAAAAACTAGTAAAACTGCTCTAAAAACGATTTAAAACTAACTAAATTTGAAAAACTAAACTAAAAACTGAATAAAAACTAAACTAAAACTAAGTATTTCAAAACAAAAACGAATAAAAACTAGTAAAACTGCTCTTAAAATGAATTAAAACTAACTGAATTTGAAAAAACTAAACTAAGAACTAAATAAAAACTAAACTAAAACTAAGTATTTCAAAACAAAAACGAATAAAAACTAGCAAAACTGCTCTAAAAATGAATTAAAACTAACTGAATTTTAAAAAACTAAACTAAGAACTAAATAAAAACTAAACTAAAACTAAGTATTTCAAAACAAAAACGAATAAAAACTAGTTAAACTGCTCTAAAAATGAATTAAAACTAACTGAATAATCCTGGTTCATCACCTCATACGAATCCAGCCGAGCGGGCGACGCTAGCAGGCGCTCCGCCCAGCGAATCGCTCCTGTGGGGTCAGAGGTCGGAGCGAAGCCGCTCTGAAACCGGACGGCGGTGCGTCCTGCGTTCGGACTCGGGCGTAAACCGGAACGGGAGGAGCAGCTGGATTCTGTAGCTGCGGTCCAGATGTGCTGCAGCTGCTGTCCAGATGTGCTGCAGCGACAGAATCCAGCTGCTAACATCAAGCACCGACCGGCTACAAACCCATTCCTGGAAACTTGAGCTAAAAACAGCTGCGCCAGGACCGGACCGGACCGGACCGGACCGGAGCAGCTGGGTATCAGGTGACCGTCTATTTCAGAGGCTTTTAAAGGCCTCGTCTCCTGATTCAGTCTCGTTAGTCGTCTAACGGAGACGTGCTGCCGTCTTTAGCTTCAGCTTTTACCGGCAGCGCAGCGCTCTCAGGCTATTTATTACCCACAATCAATAGAGCTAAAACAACGCTGGCGTCCGGGTCCGCTCCACATGCAGCCGTGGACAGAGGACGGACCGGGCTCATTCAGGGAAAATGAATCCAGCAACGAGGATAAATGTTTGTTCACCCACTCAAACATCTGATATGATTCATTTAGGAGCAGTAAAGGTAGTTTAATTTCAGTAAATCAACTATTTTAATACATAAACCTGATCAGACGGAGCAACGTGACCTTCACATTCAACAAACAGAAAAAAAAACTCTTCAACAGATTCGTGGAAACAGCAGTTTGATACTGAAAATAAAAAAAATAAATAGATCAACCTTAATTATTGCTTAAATGAAAGACTTGTTTTCAGTCCGTTTAAGGTCATGAAACGGATTTAGTTCTAGACGTTTAATGGATCTGAAGAAAGAAAATTCCGACATAAAATCCTGATTAATGGGATTCTGATTTGTTAAAACCGTCACACTCAGTGCGTTTACATGGGAAGTTTAATTCCTCTTTAATTCAGAATTAAAGTTAAAGCCGAATAAAAGTTACCATGTAAACACTTAATTCCATATGAAAATGTCAATTCCGAATTAACTTAATTCCGAAGTAAGTGGCTGGTTTATTCCCATTTTAATTCCGAATTAAATAATTCCGCGGTCATGTTTACACTCATTCCTGTTTAAATTAATTCCCGTCTTTCTGTGCATGCTAGTTCTCTTGCCCGTCTGTCGCCATGACGCTTATATTCCGCGCTGGGCTTGTTTTCAAAACAAAGTTTCAAGATGGCAGCACGCAGTAAAACGGTGTTGTCAAGAGCAGAGACGATTTATTTAATAAATAGCTTGAAGGAACTGGAAATAATTAAAAGAACAGATGGCAGGAAACATAAAAATTGTGAGCTTTTCAAAGCGGCCAGGTTAAATGAAGGAGGTTTCACAGATAGAGACGCCACCCAGGTCAAAAATAAGTGGAATGTTGCTGCTAACCGAGTTAGCTAAGTTTGTTTTCTTCCGGTAGATGTAAAGACGTCCGCCCCCCCCATCCAATCAGAACCCTTCCCAACCCCCAGACCTAAAGCGGAATTGGATAAAGCCGAACAAACGTGTTTTCCATGTAAACCTTAATTCAGAATTACTATTTCCATGTAAACTCGAAGGAAAATAGTTTAATTCGGAATTATTTAATTCCTAATTATTAATTCCGAATTAAAAAACATCATGTAACCGCAGCCATTTTGAACCTTTACAAGCCATTTACATAATTTAAGAATCACGGCCAGATGTTTATCTCTCCTCCATCCGCTCACCTGACAGGTGCACCAAAGTCCAGATGATGAATGGAAACATGGGGACGTTTCTTCTTTGGTTTTAATAAACATTATTTTCTGGATAAGTGGTGCTTTTCTTCAGCAGTTTGTCTGGTCCTGAGATTTATATGTCAAAAATATCCTCCATGTTTCCATGACAACAACAGGACAACTTCTACACTCACGACAACTGAACACCGACACTAAAAAATGACGAGAATAAACCATAAAGAATGAGAGAGACAGATAACGAGTCCTCAGACGGAGGGACGAGTCCACAGACGGAGGGACGAGTCCACAGCTGGAGGGACGAGTCCTCAGACGGAGGAACGAATCCTCAGACGGAGGAACGAGTCCACAGATGGAGGAACGAGTCCACAGATGGAGGAACGAATCCTCAGACGGAGGAACGAGTCCTCAGATGGAGGAACGAGTCCACAGATGGAGGAACGAGTCCACAGAGGGAGGAACGAGTCCACAGACGGAGGAACGAGTCCTCAGACGGAGGAACGAACCCTCAGACGGAGGAACGAGTCCACAGACGGAGGAACGAACCCTCAGACGGAGGAACGAGTCCACAGATGGAGGAACGAACCCTCAGACGGAGGAACGAGTCCACAGACGGAGGAACGAATCCTCAGACGGAGGAACGAGTCCTCAGATGGAGGAACGAGTCCACAGATGGAGGAACGAGTCCACAGAGGGAGGAACGAGTCCACAGACGGAGGAACGAGTCTCAGACGGAGGAACGAACCCTCAGACGGAGGAGGAACGAGTCCACCGACGGAGGAACGAACGAGTCCTCAGACGGAGGAAGGAACGAGTCCACAGATGGAGGAACGAAACCCTCAGACGGAGGAACGAGTCCTCAGACGGAGGAACGAACCCTCAGACGAGGAACGAGTCCAACAGAGATGGAGGAACGAGTCCACAGAATCAGGACTGAGGAACGAGTCCTCAGACGGAGGAACGAGTCCACAGCGGAGGAAACGAGTCCTCAGACGGAGGGGACGAGTCCACAGACGGAGGGACGAGTCCACAGACGGAGGGACGAGTCCTCAGACGGAGGGACGAGAACGAGACGGAGGAAGGAACGACCCTCAGACGGAGGAACGAGTCCACAGACGGAGGAACGAGTCCTCAGACGGAGGAACGAGTCCACAGACGGAGGAACGAACCCTCAGACGGAGGAACGAGTCCACAGACGGAGGAACGAGTCCTCAGACGGAGGAACGAGTCCTCAGACGGAGGAACGAGTCCACAGCTGGAGGAACGAGTCCTCAGACGGAGGAACGAACCCTCAGACGGAGGAACGAGTCCACAGACGGAGGAACGAGTCCTCAGACGGAGGAACGAGTCCTCAGACGGAGGAACGAGTCCACAGCTGGAGGAACGAATCCTCAGACGGAGGAACGAGTCCTCAGACGGAGGAACGAACCCTCAGACGGAGGAACGAGTCCTCAGACGGAGGAACGAGTCCACAGCTGGAGGAACGAGTCCTCAGACGGAGGAACGAGTCCACAGACGGAGGGACGAGTCCACAGACGGAGGGACGAGTCCTCAGACGGAGGAACGAATCCTCAGACGGAGGGACGAGTCCACAGACGGAGGGAAGAGTCCACAGACGGAGGAACGAGTCCACAGACGGAGGGACGAGTCCAGAGAGGAACGAGTCCACAGACGGAGGAACGAGTCCACAGACGGAGGGACGAGTCCACAGACGGAGGGACGAGTCCAGAGACGGAGGAACGAGACCACAGACGGAGGAACGAGTCCATAGATGGAGGAACGAGTCCTCAGACGTGTCCTTGACCAGCTGCTGTTGGAAGAGGCTCATCAATGGTCCAATTATCACCTGCTCTTATTGATCAATGAGACTTGTGGATGTTTTTTCTCCTCTGAGACTGATAATCTGGAAAATACAGTTGTTGAATTTGAGGCCATGATTCCCTAAACTTCCAAACTCAAAGTTTAAGGTGAAAGAAGTTTACAAAGACTGTTCAGCAACATCTTAACAACCTACAGAAAAAAAAAAAGTTTTTATTTTGTTAATGTAGTAAAAATGAGAGCGCCATCTGTTGATGAGACCCTGCAACTAATTTCAAAGGTCCACTTTCACTGGAAACTAGAAGCTTCCTGAAACAAGGAGGCTCCTTCTGGACCCAAAATGGCTTCAAGTCTGAAAGTGGATCTCAACTATTTAAAAACACGTCACAGTCATGTTTGTGTCCTTTATTTGACACCATCAGCACTTATACATTTACAAGATGCTTTCTTGAGGTTATTCACTCAATAAAACTAGAATAATTTCAAATTAGTGATTTTATGATGCAATCAGCTCCTTGATACTTAAAAAAAAACCTGTCTCACATCTCAGATGGAAATAAGAAGGCGGGATGAGTTTGGGGAAGAAAGAAAACAAACATTGATGGCTAAAATAGATGTGGAGAAAAAGATAAAGGAGATAAAGGAGCAAGAGGCCGGTGCTCTACATCTGCCTCTCATGAATTATGGAGGTCAGAGCTCTCCCACTTGTTCCAGGCTGCATTTTCACACCAATGAACATGCAAAGGCTTAAATTTAAAAATAAAATGGTAAAGAAAGAATGCAGGACATCTAAAAGTATTGCATCACATGATGCCTTCAGATCAGGTATTCTCTGATCACTCGGCGGGTCAGGGGTCAAGCTGAAGTGAATTTCAGCTTCACACGGCTCTAAGAAACAATAATTATTTATGTTTCTCCTCCAGAAGAGAGAAGGTGTCATGAACATGGAGGTCTAGTCAGATTAGAAAGCCTTCAGAGCTCTGACCAGCGTTTTCACAACTTTTGAAAGTAGAAGTTGCGTTGAGTGAAGTAGGAGTTGCAAGGGCCAAAGGGCCCCCCCTAGGGGGGTCTGAGGGAGGGGGGCTTCCCCAGGAAATTTTGAAATTCTAGACTCTCTGAGACGCATTTTCCGGCATTTTGAGACGCAAAATGGGATGTTCAGATACCTTTTTTTTTTAATTAAAATAACCCTAGCCATAACGTTGCATGTCTTTTGTTAAACAAGAGTAAAGAAAGTAATTGCAAGTTTGAAAGAGCAAAGTGTGATACATGTATTTAATAACAAATCAAATGAAAATAAACTGGTTATTTTATAACTCCATGTTTGCTTGGTTTATGATAACATTAACGTCCTTCATATTAATCTGATTCTACAATACATTAGAATGGGCCTTGAAGTTACAAGATTACATAATGATTTATTATATCTGGATTACATTTATATAATTACCTGGTACATCCTTTTTCCTTTAGGTTTTTGGCGCTGCTAGCTGCCACATCTCAGCCAGCCCACGCTGTCACTTTTCCGCCATTTTGCTCGTCTTGGAAAACAGAATATTGTAGCAACCCTGACATTATGTTCATGTTATGACGCTCTGTTATTGTTTAGATGTTCTGTTGTTCGGATTACATGAGTTCATTGAATGCATCTGGAGCTGAGGCAGGCAGGTTATTGGGTAGAATAGGTTAGGGGGCGGGACTAGCAACAAAGACAGACGGAAGCGTGTGTTATTGTGGGAGAGCCTGAGAGCAGTGGTGCCAACTTGGCGACTTTCCAGACCCCCCTAGCGACTTAATTTGTAAAAAGCGACTAGCAACAAATCTAGCGACTTTTTCTGGTGATTTTGAGACTCACGCGCACTCAAACCGCTAGGTTTGAAGCCATCACTTGGCTGCTGTCGGCCTCGCGAGCCACGCTTTTTCCTCTCTGCCGGGCTCAGTGCACAGCCAGGGCGAGTTTCTGTGTGTGGAGTCACGCGGCGACACGCGCGACACTGTCGCCACATACACAGGCAAGGCAACGCGCGTGCACACAAACACCCCGCCCCCCGCGCGGGACAATTCGAGCTCATCTCCACCTCCACCTCCACCTTTATTTCATAATTTATTTACCGACGGGAAAGTAGGCGTCGCAAATGGAAAAGTTGCCGTCGGATGCGACGGCCGACGGCTGTTTTTGAAAACACTGCTGACGTCATCAAGCGTCACTGAAGACCCGCACAGGTGAGTCTTCCTCCTCGTTGATGCTCGTCTGGTTGTTGACGAGAACCTGCAGCGTCTCCGTCTCAGCTCTGTTCCTGCACGTATGCCGGTTGTATTCCTCTCCTCCGTTTACCCATAATGCATCACTCTCCAGCCGACCTCCTTCAAAACACGCTTGTTATTAGCGACACGCTGCAGGGCCTCACATCTGACAAGACCGAAGCAGCGTCTGACAGCTGACGTCCGTCTGACAGCAGCTCAGACACACTGGCCGGCTGGAATAACACGTCTTTGGTATTTATGAAGACATTTATGTCAAGACCAGGCAGATCTACTGCTCAGTCACACACATCCATGAACAGGAGACTAAATCCAGCCGTCTACTCTCAGGTGAAGGTCTAAAACACATGTGTCAAACACAAGGCCTGCGGGCCAAATGTGGCCCGCCACGTCATTGTATGTGGCCCTCGAGAGCTTGTACATTATTGGCTTAATTTTTAAACCAATATTTCAAGCCTTACAATAAGCTTATGCCACTTTAAAGCGCATATTGAACATAAACTACATCTCCCATAATGCATTTCGTCGTTACCCACAACAATAACTAGTGCTGGGCAATATGACGATACATATCGTGGGGACAATATAAAAGTGTGTATCGTGCCATTTCTCTTATATCGTTTTTATCGTTTCTAACCTAATTTTATCGAATATTATAGCAAATATGTAATTAAATAACCTGCAACGATAAATTTGATAGAATCATATCTACTTCTACAAAGTAGCCTTTTATGTTTACACTTTTATTCATGGTTAATGCCTTAAACAGAGTTCTCTTCAACACTAATGTTTACTTTAGACACTTTATATTGGTTTGCAAACTTTGCACTACAAGGTTACAGATTTCAGAAAGTTGAAAAATAATTTGTGTTTATTTTTTATAGCTGAACTTCAGTGAAAATGTGTTTTTCCTCTCAGAAACTGTTGTGCACTTTAAAAAAATGTGAAAGCTACTGTACCTCTGTAACTACCTGTTTTTGCTGCACTAAAATGTATGTTTGTGACAGTTCAGCTAAATGTCCTTTCAAAATAAAGTTGAAAAAGTAAGCAATGACATTTTTGTCAAAACTTTCAGAGAATAACTGAAACATACTTTATTATGGTATATCGTGATATATATCGTTATCGTGATATAAAATAGTCCATATCGTGATATATGATTTTTTCCATATCGCCCAGCACTAACGATAACAGTATATAACCATGAGCAAGACATCAAGATGATTTTCAGAACTGATGATCTTAAGAAAATCCTCTACAAACTAACCCCAACATGTCCAAGAAAATAAGAGCTGATATAAAGGAAGACAGTTTCATGAACGACGGGAAAACAAATACAAGTTTGTACCTCAAGGTGAAGAAACGGTCGGCCCGTCTTTAGTGTTGTGAGGCGGTGTCAGTCGTGAAAGAGTTTAATCTACATTGGCGTTTTGACAACAAACACAGAGCTAAGTATGCTAAATTTAGCCTCCAAGAAAAACAAAAGAATCGCTTCCGCTTCTAACCATCACGTGTGCGAGAGCAAGTTTACAACCACAAACCCCTGAGTTTAATATAATAACAAGTTAAATATTTGACTCTTGAATACATAATAAATACAGAACATTCATGCTGTCAGTCTGGCCCTTCGAGGGCAACCATGATGCTGATGTGACACCCCGATCTAAAACGTCTCCGGCGTTGAAACTGGGTTTCATGTGACTGACGGAGGGAAGAAGAGAAAATGCACGATGAATGAAATGTATAATAAAAAAAATAAAAATAAAAAAATAACCTCTGACAGGAACAGAAGAGCAGCAGAGCAGACAGATCTAAAATTAAACACGGTCAACACGCAGCTTTGACGACTTCAAACCCCAGAGAAATATGTTCCTTTAATCGTCACATCTGCAAGTCTCACTGAACGAGAACGTCCATGAAGTTATATTAAAAGAAGAAGTTTATTTGATGTTCCTGTCAGTGATACTGCTGATAGTTCAGTAGAACACGCCCGCTTCTATAGTAAATTTATTCTGTTTAAAAAAAAAGATTCAAAGGATTTCAAACCATGCAAACTGAGAAAACTGAGCAGCTTCCTGTTTTCAAGGTTACGAGCCTCTAAAGCTGCTTTAAATAAGCCGAGACGCTGGAAAACACAAATAAATCATTTTTATACAGCGTATCGGTTTCCATGGTTCAATAATGATCAATGAAACCAAAGAGGATGAAACCGTCAGTGTGAGCAGAGACGAGGGTCGTCAGGGCTCCTCCAGATGTTTCTGCCTGATCCAGTCTCTTAATCCAGATGTTCGCTGGAGTCCAACAACGACCGACGTCTCAGAAAGACTCTTATTCCTCCGGTTCCAGATACAGATACAAGAACATCTGCTACAGATGTTTCTGCTACAGATGTTTCTGTTAGAGATGTTTCTGCTACAGATGTTTCTGTTAGAGATGTTTCTGCTACAGATGTTTCTGTTAGAGACGTTTCTGCTACAGATGTTTCTGTTAGAGATGTTTCTGCTACAGATGTTTCTGTTAGAGATGTTTCTGCTACAGATGTTTCTGTTAGAGATGTTTCTGCTACAGATGTTTCTGTTAGAGATGTTTCTGTTAGAGATGTTTCTGCTAGAGATGTTTCTGTTACAGATGTTTCTGTTAGAGACGTTTCTGCTACAGATGTTTCTGTTAGAGATGTTTCTGCTACAGATGTTTCTGCTACAGATGTTTCTGTTAGAGATGTTTCTGCTACAGATGTTTCTGCTACAGATGTTTCTGTTAGAGATGTTTCTGCTAAACAAACATGAGTGTTTATTCATGTCACATTATTAAATCAATATTACTAAATTCAACAATATTACTAAACCTGCAGTATTGATATTGTTGAATTTAGTAATATTGCTTTAATATTGTTGAATTTAGTAATTTTAAACCAATATTACTAAATTCAACAATATCAATACGGCAGGTTTTACTGCACGTTCAGCCCCGAAAAAAAAAAAAAAAACTGTGTAATACTTTTGATTGCAGGAAATAACGATGCAGCTCAGATGATGGTCGGCGTTCAAGAAGCCTTAAATGGTCTCAAAGTAGAAAGAGCTCCACGCTCAGGTGAGCTCAGGTGAGCTCAGGTGAACTCAGGTGAACTCAGGTGAGCTCAGGTGAGCTGTCACACCTTGACTGGTGTGAACAGTAGAAACCTACCTGGTTTGGCAGGGTGAGCTAACAGGAGGGTCCTCCAGCCAGAATGACTGGTGGATAAAACGAGGGCGACTGAAGGTCCATCGTTACATCACGATGGGGAACTTTAGCACGTCATGAAACCAGGACACTTGCACACCTGTGCAGGTCGACACAGAAACCTGCCGATCGTGTTTTGAATCACAGCGCTTCAACTTACCACTTCCAGGTCTCCGTCAGACGGCGGTTTGCGGTTTTCTGCGTTGTTCTCTCGGCCGTTGTGGTTGTTTGCTTCCTTGTCTTTCTGCTCGAAGTACTCGAGGAAGGACGGCTTGGCCGGCTGCATCGTCTCGTCTCTCCCTGAGGAGAACCAGAACCAATCAGAACCAGAACCAATCAGAACCAGAACCAACGGTCACCTGACCAGAGCAGAGGCGTGTCTGGCCTGAACCAGATGTGGAGCTCGGTTCCAGCCCGCCAGAACAGATGCAACGTTTGCTCCAGACACACGAGCGGTAGGGCTGGGCGATTTTATCGATTCTGCGATATATATCGATATTTTATTTCTCCAGGGAGTATCGGTATCGATATTTTAAGCTCAAAACCTCCGTGTCCCGCACAGGTGCTCTTCCTGAGCCGTTAAGTCCTCCAGCCGCTAGCGTCGCTGTAGAGCATTTCTAACAGGTTATCCAGAAGCTTCTTTCTCTTCCAGCTACAGCTGAGCCAGAATGGCGGCGAGTATAAATCCAGCGCCTGCTAGCTTAAAAGCAGATGTGTGGGAGCAGTTCGACTTTAAAAGGAAAAAGGAAAGTGAAGATTTATACAAAAGTATGGTGGTTTGCAAGCTGTGTCACACAAACGTGAAGTACTCTGTAAATACCACCAACCTGAGAGCCCACCTGAAACGTCACCACCTGGACAAGCTAATGCTAACTGAGAGCTAGCCCAAGAAGTTGCGGCGCAATCCGAAACAAACCATGCTGGACAGTTTTCATCTACTTCACCGAGGTCGCAGAAAACTACGGCGTCCATTACCTTCTTTATTTGTCAGGATTTTAAATCCGTATTCAGCAGTGGAAAACGCCGGCTTTAGGCGCATGATGAACGAGATGTAGCCGCTATCCTGTTGTCTTTTATTCATTTTGTCCAGCATTAGCAAGCTGCCTGTCAGCCATATAATGTGTAATTGATGCTTTCAGTTCAATTAATTCAAACAAAGTCATTGGAACACTCACAAGATGTCACCAAAATCACTTTACATGATGTAAATGTATTGTAAGATGAATATCTATATATATTATCGTGAGCTAAATATATCGTATCGTATTGGAAGATTAGTGTATCGCTACAGCCCTAACAAGATAAGATAAGATAAGATAATCCTTTATTTGTCCCACAATGGGGAAATTTACATTGTTACAGCAGCAGTGAGAATAGCAATAGAAAAGAGAAAAAGTACAACAATAAAAATAGGATAAAAACAATAATAAAAACAACAATAACTACAATAGAGAATATATAATAAATAATAAATAATAAATCTGACTGTATTTACAAAGATATGTTGGTAGTGATTATTACACCTGAGTAGTTATTGCACGTCAATGAGTATGTATATACTGTATATATTGCACATGTCGATGAATGTATGTATATTGCAAGTGCTGACGTTTCTTTTTGACGCGCTGACAGACACGAGACGATCAATAACGTACAACCAACAGAGAAGTTCTGTTTCCTGTTTCTGTGAAAAACATTTTTCAGAAAGCTTCCAGGCTTCCAGAGGCTGTTTTCTGTGAACCATCCTGCAGGTCTGAAAGGGTTTGAGCAGAAATCCAGATGTGAAAGGAGCTAACCCTAACCCAGCATCTGCTGGGTCTGAGGAGGAGCTTCAGAAACATCTGGATCTACCTGCAGCAGCAGCAGTAACGTCAACGCTAACGTTAGCTTCTCCAGGAAGCTCCTGTCATCACTCAGCTTCAATTATTTAGTGGTTATTTATTTAACTTTACATGCAGGTTTTTTTTTTTCTTTTAGAGGTTTGTTAAATATTCAGGCTCCTGGGATGTAAAGCCCTGAGAGGTCATGGAGGGTTTAACTGGATTTAATGACGATTTAATGCTTCCTGTCTCTGCAAAAATACACCGTTTCTGTCTTTTATTGTTCCAGTCGTAGCACCGCTGCTTTAAAATGACTTAACTAAAACACTTTCAGTTTTTTTTTTTTTTTTTTTTTTTAAATCTAAACTGCAATTATAATAAATAAATGATGTGGTTATAAACAGTAAATTCTGCCAAATGTTTTATTTAACAAGTGCTACTTTGTGACACAAACAATCATTCAGTTACATTTGTTTTTTATCAGGTTAAACTCTTCATAACCGATTAACTTCAGCTTTTCTTTGTTGAATGGTCACATTTTCCCCATAAATGTTTGTTTTGATTTAGAAAGTCCAGCTCAGAGTTGGTACTTCCTGTGGAGGGGCGTCCCAGAACCTACAACCCAGAACCTCCATGAAATAAAATACATGTTCTGCAGAAGAACGGGCCAAGTTTCCTCCAAAATGATGAGACTTCTCTAAGTTTTTAAATTAAGTTACCTGCTGTTGTCTGTAGAGGAGGGGTGCACGATTATTATCCATAACAGGAAATTATGACGTCATTTTCAATAATCATCATGACGAATAGCCTGATAACATTTATATTTCTGTCAACACAGCAGTGTCTCGCTCCCTCTGAGACCTGAATGACCGGCAGTAAATGTTATGTTCAAGTGACGTCGGCATAATCAGAAAAACGATTACTCAATCAGGAAAATCAAGAATACCCCCTCATGCCAGAAAACAACTCGTTAACTCGTCATAATTTTAGTAGTTGCTGACTTTAATTGATATTCGCAGTATTTCCCCTCATGTTACACATAAAAAATAGAAAAAATAGAAAAGGCCGAAAGAACGACTAGCAAACGAGGGAACGGAGGAATTTACGTTACAACTTGAATGCAACATTGCAGCACAGTGCGCTTATGAAAACAAACAAACATGGCGGCGATGGTGTAAAACTTCGTTAAAGTTTCAGAAGAAGATAGTTCGCTGGTTATTTGTGACAAATGCTCCAAGCGAAGGAGGGAAAAATAGCAAAAGCTTTAATAATTCAAACCTGATCAGCCACCTGAAACATAACCATCGCTTCCATGGAGTTTTGAAACCGTATGAGGACGCCAGGCTGCTAAAGATGCTAACATGAGCAAGCCCCCCCCACCCCCCATCTAAAGCTTCCATGAGAAAAAACAGAAAATCTATGGAACCTCGTTTATTTTAATTAAAGGTATTAATTTAAATAGAACCACAAGCAAAAATCCTTTAAACGTAATTTTTTGTTACTATGAGAGCACTTTCTCAGTTTATTTACACAGACAAGTCTAACTTGTGTCAGGACATTATACACTGCATTATCTTTTTATTGTCATTGAGGAATTAACTTTTTCAGTTTATTTACATAGAAATGTTTGAATCTAACTTGTGTCAGTGCATTAATTTTCTATGTATATTTATTTTTTGTAAACTTCTGGAATTCACTTTTTCAGTTAGTAATTCTGATGCATGTATTTCCATCAGTTCAAGGAGCCTTTATTTTTTTATATCAGTCAGTAATGAACCTTATTTAAGTTAATGTGAGATATCAAATAGGTTTGTTTGATAGCTTTATGAAAATGTTTGAGAGGCTTGTCAATAGTTTTTTATTGGGAAAAAATAAATATCTGTTCATTTAAAGAGTCAAAACTGTTTTTGGTTTTGTTCATAGTATTGATGTAATAATTTTAGGTATATGTGTGTTTTATCTCTAACCCTAATATAGAAACTGTCCTTCCATCACATGAACAGCATAAATCTGGCCTCCAGATCCCTCAGTCTCACGCAGCTACAGGTTAAAAGAATAAAACCGCAGGATTCAAGTGAAGGTCCAAATACAATTTACCTTCAAGGATCAATGAGGCTCCATGTTACTAAAGCAGCAATAAACACTGCAGTCGATTAGCTTAATGCATCTCCATTAACCTGCAACGACCTCAGATCAGTAACAGATGCTTTCCCGGATGCAGAGAGCGAATCAAAGTCCAGATGGAGATGAGACATTAGAGGGTGTTAAAGCTCACTCGTAACTGAAAAAGAACAATCAAGGCGTCAAAGCGTCGCTGCTCCACCAGGTGAAGAACACGCCAGCGGTGAACGCACAATAAAAAAGTTTTAAAAAAAGAGCTGGATAGAGTAATCGTGTTCTGTGTTTCAGTACATACAAGTCTGCACAGAAGCAGAAAAAAATGATGCAAATAGTTATTTAGTGGAATTACTGCCACCGGTGCTCAAATCAATGAGCGCATGAGCACAGTTCAACCCAGGATTCACAGCTTTGATGAGCTCATGCTAGCGGTGCACGATAACTATCGGGCCCATAACAGCAAATTATGACGTCATTCCGATAAGTCCGATATCACGACGAATAGCCCCGATAACATTTATATTTCTGTCAACACAGCAGTGTCTCGCTCCCTCTGAGATCCTGCAGTGAACGTTATGTTCAATTGACGTCGGTATAAAACAACTCGTTAACTCGGTTATAATTTTAGTAGTTGCTGACTTGAATCAATATTCGCAGTATTTTCCCTCATGTTACACATAAAAAAAGAAAAAAGTAGAAAAGGCTGAAAGAACGACTAGCAAACGAGGGAACGTGGGAATTTACGTTACACCTTGAATGCAGCATGCAGCACAGCGCTGATCACAACAAACATGGCGGCGTGGAACTTCATTAAAGTTTCAGAAGAAGATAGTTTGGTGGTTATTTGTGATGAATCCTCCGAGTGAATTCTACGAGGAGGGAAGCACAAGCTTTAATACGTAAAACCTGATCGGCCTCCTACAACATAACAATCACTTCCATGGAGTTTTGAAATCACGCTAACGTGAGCTAACGGAAGCTAATGCTAACGTGCATACACCAGCAGGAGTCTCTCCTCTCCCTCATTCCTCTCATCTAAAGCTTCCATGAGATTAAAAAATAAAAACTACTGAACCTCATTTACTTTAATTAAAGGTATTAATTTAAATGGAACCACAAGCCAAAATCCTTTAAATGTTAATCTTTTTCAGTTAGTAATTCTGATGCATGTATTTCCATCAGTTCAACGAGCCTTTATTTTTTTATATCAGTCAGTAATGAACCTTATTTAAGTTAATGTGAGATATCAAATAGGTTTGTTTGATAGCTTTATGAAAATGTTTGAGAGGCTTGACAATAGTTTTTCACTGGAAAAAATAAATATCTGTTCATTTAAAAAGTCAAAACTGTTTTTGTTCATAGTATTGATGTAATGATCTTAGGTATATGTGTGTGTTATCGGTTATTGGTATTGGCCTTTAGGAGCTGAAACTTATCGGTTATCGGTATCGGCCTTTAGGAGCTGAAAGTTATCGGTTATATCGGCCTATGGAGCTAAAGTTATCGGTTATCGGTATCGCCTTTAGGAGCTTAAAGTTATCGGTATCGGTATCGGCCTTTAGGAGCTTAAAGTTATCGGTATCGGCCTTTAGGAGCTGAAAGTTATTGGTTATCGGTATCGGCCTTTAGGAGCTTAAAGTTATTGGTTATCGGTATCGGCCTTTAGGAGCTGAAAGTTATTGGTTATCGGTATCAGCCTTTAGGAGCTGAAAGTTATCGGTTATCGGTATCGGCCTTTAGGAGCTGAAAGTTATTGGTTATCAGTATCGGCCTTTAGGAGCTTAAAGTTATCGGTTATCGGTATCGGCTTTTAGGAGCTGAAAGTTATCGGTTATCGGTATCGGCCTTTAGGAGCTGAAAGTTATCGGTTATCGGTATCGGCCTTTAGGAGCTGAAAGTTATCGGTTATCGGTATCGGCCTTTAGGAGCTGAAAGTTATCGGGGTATCGGCCTTTAGGAGCTGAAAGTTATTGGTTATCGGTATCGGCCTTTAGGAGCTTAAAGTTATTGGTTATCGGTATCGGCCTTTAGGATCTGAAAATTATTGGTTATCGGTATCGGCCTTTAGGAGCTGAAAGTTATCGGTTATCGGTATCGGCCTTTAGGAGCTGAAAGTTATTGGTTATCGGTATCGGCCTTTAGGAGCTGAAAGTTATCGGTTATCGGTTTTAAAAAACAGTTAAGACCTTTCTTAACTGTGACCCCCTTAATCTCTGTCCCTTCTTGACTGAGGTCTCATGTTTCTGCAGAAGCTTTGGACCCTGAAGTCATGCTAACGTTGCATCAACTGCACGTAAGATACATACATGATCAAAGACAGCCGTTTATGATAAAAGACGAAGGTTTAAACTCTCAAAGGCTTATTTTGTATTTCTGGTTTCCTCCTGAAGCAGCTCTGAACGAGGCTTGTGGTCTGAATGTGTTACGGCACATCATTTTATTCAACCTCATCAGCCAACAATATTTGTCTTCAGACTTCATCCAAACCAACATTTTGCCTTCGAGGCAACTTTTGCCGCCTTCGTGCTCTCATCCACAGAAGTCTAACATCTTATGACAGAGCCCTGTGGAAACTCCCGTTCAATCTGAGCGCTCCGAGCTTTGAGGCGGACAGAAACTGATGGAGGCGGGGTTTCCATCCCTGAAACAACGCTCCACGGCCCGTCACTCACCAGACTGGTGACAAACGGCGCCGCTGGACTAAAAGGCCAGATTTCTAAAACAAAGAGTGAAACATCTCTTGGCTGCTTGGTTGGTGCTACTGGTTAATGTTTCAGGATGCACGACCCCAGATATATAACTGAATGTAAACACGTCCCTGCAGTGTTTTCACAACTTTCGAAAGTAGAAGTTGCGTTGAGTGAAGTAGGAGTTGCAAGGCCCAAATTCTAAACTCTCAGACGCATTTTCCAGCATTTTGAGACGCAAAATGGGATGTTCAGATACCTTTTTTTTTTATTAAAATAACCCTAGCCATAACGTTGCATGACTTTTGTTAAACAAGAGTAAAGAAAGTAATTGCAAGTTTGAAGAGGCTAAACAACGTGTATGTAGTTCAAGTTTGGCTAGTCTCTAATTTACTAACATTCTTACACATTCATCTTTAATTTGGAATGAAAAAGTACAGTTTAAAAATGACACATTTATCTGAAATCTGTGCCTAATTTGTGTTAATTATTTAACACATACAGGCTAGTTTTCAGTCATTTTCCGCCATTTTGCTCGTCTTGGAAAACAGAATATTGTAGCAACCCTGACATTATGTTCACGTTATGATGCTCTGTTATTGTTTAGATGTTCTGATGTTCGGATTACATGAGTTCATTGAATGCATCACGAGCTGAGGCAGGCAGGTTATTGGGTAGAATAGGTTAGGGGGCGGGACTAGCAACAAAGAGAGACGGAAGCCTGTGTGTTATTGTGGGAGAGCCCGAGAGCGCTAGCTGATGAGCCGCTGTGTTATTCTCCTGTACTGCTGTCTTTTATTTCTGCCGTGGTTACGGCCGACAGTAACCGGGTCTGGTTACTAGACCGGCTGAAAAACTGGGTAGGACTTTCTGGCACTGCATTAAATTGGTTTAAGTCCGATCTTAAAGACAGGGACTACTCTGTGTTTATAGGTAACTATAAATCTGAGAAAACTAAAATAACCTGTGGAGTTCCTCAAGGCTCCATCTTGGGGCCACTGCTGTTCAACATCTACATGCTCCCACTCGCTCAAATTATGAAAAACGACAAAATAATATGTTACCACAACTATGCTGATGACACACAAATCTACATAACGCTGTGCTGACAGGTCTCCCTAAAACGACCATCAGACAGCTGCAGTTAGTCCAGAACCTGCTGCTCCAGTCCTCACTGACATCTACCTGGGCTGGTGACGTCACTACTGCATCTACCTGGGCCGGTGACGTCACTACTGACATCTACCTGGGCTGGTGACGTCACTACTGCATCTTGTTGGACTGGTGACGTCACTACTGCATCTACCTGGGCCGGTGACATCACTACTGCATCTACCTGGGCTGGTGACGTCACTCCTGCATCTACCTGGGCTGGTGACGTCACTACTGCATCTACCTGGACTAGTGACGTCACTACTGCATCTACCTGGGCCGGTGACATCACTACTGCATCTACCTGGACTGGTGACGTCACTCCTGCATCTACCTGGACTGGTGACGTCACTACTGCATCTACCTGGGCTGGTGACGTCACTACTGCATCTACCTGGGCCGTTGACGTCACTCCTGACCTGGGATGGTGACGTCACTCCTGCATCTACCTGGGGACGGGTGACGTCACTACTGCATCTACCTGGGCCGGTGACGTCACTCCTGCATCTACCTGGGCCGGTGACGTCACTCCTGCATCTACCTGGACTGGTGACGTCACTACTGCATCTACCTGGGCCGGTGACGTCACTACTGCATCTACCTGGGCTGGTGACGTCACTACTGCATCTACCTGGGCCGTTGACGTCACTCCTGCATCTACCTGGGCCGGTGACGTCACTACTGCATCTACCTGGACCGGTGACGTCACTACTGCATCTACCTGGGCTGGTGACGTCACTCCTGCATCTACCTGGGCCGGTGACGTCACTACTGCATCTACCTGGGCTGGTGACGTCACTACTGCATCTACCTGGGCCGGTGACGTCACTCCTGCATCTACCTGGGCTGGTGACATCACTCCTGCATCTACCTGGGCTGGTGACGTCACTACTGCATCTACCTGGGCCGGTGACGTCACTACTGCATCTACCTGGGCCGGTGACGTCACTACTGCATCTACCTGGACTGGTGACGTCACTCCTGCATCTACCTGGGCTGGTGACGTCACTACTGCATCTACCTGGGCTGGTGACGTCACCACTGCATCTACCTGGGCTGGTGATGTCACCACTGCGCCTACCTGGGCTGGTGACGTCACTACTACATCTACCTGGGCCGGTGACGTCACTACTGCATCTTCCTGGGCTGGTGATGTCACTACTGCATCTACCTGGGCTGGTGACGTCACTACTGCATCTACCTGGGCTGGTGACGTCACTACTGCATCTACCTGGGCCGGTGACGGTGACGTCACTACTGCATCTACCTGGGCCGGTGACGTCACTATTGCATCTACCTGGGCTGGTGACGTCACTACTGCATCTACCTGGGCTGGTGACGTCACTCCTGCATCTACCTGGGCTGGTGACGTCACTCCTGCATCTACCTGGGCCGGTGACGTCACTCCTGCATCTACCTGGTCCGGTGACGTCACTACTGCATCTACCTGGTCCGGTGACGTCACTACTGCATCTACCTGGGCTGGTGACGTCACTACTGCATCTACCTGGACTGGTGACGTCACTACTGCATCTACCTGGGCTGGTGACGTCACTACTGCATCTACCTGGGCCGGTGACGTCACTACTGCAGCTACCTGGGCCGTTGACGTCACTACTGCAGCTACCTGAGCTGGTGACGTCACTACTGCATCTACCTGAGCTAGTCACGTCACTACTGCATCTACCTGGGCCGGTGATGTCACTACTGCATCTACCTGGACCGGTGACGTCACTACTGCGTCTACCTGGGCCGGTGACGTCACTCCTGCGTCTACCTGGGCCGGTGACGTCACTACTGCATCTACCTGGGCTGGTGACGTCACTACTGCATCTACCTGGGCTGGTGACGTCACTACTGCATCTACCTGGGCTGGTGACGTCACTACTGCATCTACCTGGGCCGGTGACGTCACTACTGCATCACCTGGGCCGGTGACGTCACTACTGCATCTACCTGGGCCGGTGACGTCACTACTGCATCTACCTGGACCGGTGACGTCACTACTGCATCTACCTGGGCCGGTGACGTCACTACTGCGTCTACCTGGGCGGGTGACGTCCCTACTGCGTCTACCTGGGCCGGTGACGTCACTACTGCATCTACCTGGGCCGGAGACGTCACTACTGCATTTACCTGGGCTGGTGACGTCACTACTGCATCTACCTGGGCTGGTGACGTCACTACTGCGTCTACCTGGACTGGTGACGTCACTACTGCGTCTACCTGGACTGGTGACATCACTACTGCATCTACCTGGACTGATTCATGGAGACAGAAACATAACAACTAAAAACATTCCCATGAACGTCAAACACTCTTCTTGTTATCAGAACCTGAGCGTCTGCTGATCCGCTGTCACAGTGACCCGACCCTGAAAGGGAAATTATACAAGCCTCATTGAACTGAACCCACTTTTTTAAACATAATGTGACTTAAAATATAGACACACATATAAATAAAGAATAAATAAAGATCACAACACAACTGTTGTTGTGTTATTTCATGATGTTTCTTCCTCTACGGTCTGGATGAAAACAGATTCACCCTCCACTGTCCTTGAACAGAACCGAGCCGTCTGAATGAGCTGGACTGACAAAACACGGACGCATTTTATCTTTATTTTCTGTGAATCAGCATGAAACCGGGCTGGGAGACACAGCAGGAGGATGGTGCAGAGGGAAAATAAGAAATAAGAGCTTTTAATGTGGATTAGAGTGACTGAGGGGTCACGGCTGACCAGCGCAAATTAAAAGGCTTTTTATTCCTCTGTCCCATTAGGGAGGATCAATATCTGATCTAATATATTCCCTTAATGTTCGGGGTCGCTGCAGCGTCACACCACGGGCGTTAGCTTGAGACACACATGCACACACACACACATGCACGTAGCACCTTTGCACAAAAAAAGGGGACAAAAAGCAGACCGCCATTCTTGACTGCAGGCATGTAAAGACACAGCAGAGACACACCTGCAGGACGACGCTGGGTCGATGCCGTTTACCAGAAGAGATCAATAACTGAATAAGGAGGCGGCAGACAGACGACAGTGTGTGTGTGTGTGCGTGCGTGTGTGTGCTCAGACCTCCTCTGCTTCAGCTCGTCTCTAATTAGGGATGCGCGCGATTAGTCGTCTAACCGATTAAACGTCCGCCCACTTTCTAGTCGGCACCAGAAATATTAGTCGTTTTAACCAATTTGTGTTTTATTCATGTACAAGGCCGCTTAACTGTCATACAGCCTCCCGCCACTAGTCGGAGCTACAGAGCCGTCAGACAGCAGTTCTCCTCTCCACAGCAATGCTCGAGTAGACTGGAGTTTTAAAACGGCACGGTGGGAAGATGGTCTCGCTAAACCAGCGCAGTTTGGCGGTACTTTAATCTAGAAAATGAAAAACAAGGTAGTATGTAGACTGTGTCAGAAACAACTGGCATACAATCACTCGACTGGAGCAATGAGCAACCACATTCAACTCAAGCATTTGGATGTTAATCTGCACGAGACGACGGCTGCTGATGCTAGCGGTGCTAATGCTAGCGGTGCTAGCCACACTCAGGCCGATTTTACATTGTTTACCCGGAGACGTGTTCTCCCGTCCGGTCTGAGAGATTTTAGATGTTTGTTTAATTTTACACTCATATTGAACTGCGCATAGAGCTTAATAATTCAGCAGCAATTTATCTTTTTTAGATGTTACATTATTTGTTAACTTTAAGTGAGTTTTTGTCAGATGTGCAGGGTTTATATTCATACTGCACGGTGCAAAATGCTGCTCGTTTTGGTTGGAATTTAATAATAATTTAGATGTTTATAAACTTGAAAGTGAATTAAAGCTTATAATTTTTTGTCGGATAATCTGCAAGATTCAATGTGTCAGAGGCAATTTATTTATTTTGGTGGTTAACGTTTGACTGAGTTGCCTTCATGTTCACATTCATTCATACTGCACGGTGTGCAAAGTGTCTCGTACTTCAGCGGCATTTAAAATCCGACATGGTTGTTGAACATTGTGATTAAAGGCTTAAAGAACTCTTGTTACACACAATATTTTTTGGGACAATGTTTCAAATTCTGTTTCGATGTTTCAATAAATTGTGCTAAATTTACACTGTTTTCTGAGTGTTTTCCTTTTTTTTAGACTAGTCGACTAGTCTTAATTAAAATTTTCGTTTAGTCGACAGGGAAATTAGTCGCCAGGAACATCCCTATCTCTAATACCTGTCTGGTATCAGGTGTTCCCCCCCCCGTTCGGGTCTGTCTGCTCCACTGGACTCATTCACAGCGGTTAGAAGTGACTCGTGTGCAGCTAAGCTAAGCGTCACGTTTTGGTCAGTGAGCCGGATGCGCGGCCATCTTGGAGGTACTCGGATGTAAACACACCGCTGGATAAAGGATGGATAAACCACAGAAAAGCTCTTCAAAAGGCGTTACAGGCGCAAAAACATCCAGAGAAGGACTTGGTCCGCGGGAAAGGGAACGATAATCTGAAAAGTTACAGTTTGTCGGTGGTGCCGATCCGTACGAGTTAGCTCCCTCGTCTTGGAGCAACGACGAGCCGGAGAGCCTCCCTTCGACTGCAGACCCCGACATCGTAAACTAACGTATTGGCCCGAATATAAGACGATATTTTATTCTAGAAATCATATTTTTAAAAAACAGGGGTCGTCTTATAATGGAGGTCTAGACTTTTCTCTTGTCGTTACACACCTGCGCCACTAGATGGAGCTGCACCAAAGTAATCAGTTAGAATGGAGCAGATCTGATGTTTATCAACATAATAAACAGCAGTTTATCAAATAGTACTACACCTTGATCTTCAATAACATGGAAACTTGACATGTACCTGTACGATAAGTAGGTTACCATACTTCCTAAAAAAGATGAAATCATTAAAATGTCTAACAATACAGCATAACATTATCTCTGTGTAAATTTTTCTATAATGAT
>JAGFBZ010002323.1:0-47500 GCA_018398805.1 Hirundichthys speculiger
GTAGAGAACTGCAGCCTCTAGTGGTCGGTAGAGGAACTGCAGCCTCTAGGGGTATGGTCGTAGAGGAACTGCAGCCTCTAGTGGTCAGTAGAGGAACTGTAGCCTCTAGTGGTCAGTGGAGGGAACTGTAGTGGTGGTCGTGTAGAGGAACCCTCGGTAGTGGTCGGTAGAGGAACTGCAGCCTCTAGTGGTCGGTAGAGGAAACTGCAGCCTCTAGTGGTCGGTAGAGGAACTGCAGCCTCTAGTGGTCAGTAGAGGAACTGTAGCCTCTAGTGGTCGGTAGAGGAAGCAGCCTAGCTCTAGTGGTCGGTAGTCTAGAGTGGTCTGCAGCCTCTAGTGGTCTGTAGAGGAACTGCAGCCTCTCGTGGTCAGTGAGGAACTGCAGCCTCTAGTGGTCGGTTAGAGGAACTGCAGCCTCTAGTGGTCGGTCTAGAGGAACTGCAGCCTCTAGTGGTCAGTAGAGGAACTGTACCTCTAGTGTCCTCTAGTGGTCGGTCGGAGGAACTGCAGCCTCTAGTGGTCGGTAGAGGAACTGCAGCCTCTAGTGGTCGGTAGAGAACTGCAGCCTCTAGAGGAACTGGTCAGTAGAGGAACTGTAGCCTCTCTAGTGGTCAGTAGGGAACTGTAGAGAACTGCAGCCTCTAGTGGTCGGTAGAGGAACTGCAGCCTCTAGTGGTCGGTAGAGGAACTGCAGCCTCTAGTGGTCGGTAGAGGAACTGCAGCCTCTAGTGGTCAGTAGAGGAACTGTAACCTCTAGTGGTCGGTAGAGGAACTGCAGCCTCTAGTGGTCGGTAGAGTAACTGCAGCCTCTAGTGGTCAGTAGAGGAACTGTAGCCTCTAGTGGTCGGTAGAGGAACTGCAGCCTCTAGTAGTCGGTAGAGGAACTGCAGCCTCTAGAGGTCGGCGGAGGAACCGCGGCCTCTAGCGGTCGGCGGAGGAACCGCGGCCTCGCCTCTAGTGGTTGTTTGATGAACCGCGGCCTCTAGTGGTCGGTAGAGGAACTGTAGCCTCTAGTGGTCGGTAGAGGAACTGCAGCCTCTAGTGGTCGGTAGAGCAACTGCAGCCTCTAGTGGTCTGTAGAGGAACTGCAGCCTCTAGTGGTCGGTAGAGGAACTGTAGCCTCTAGTGGTCGGTAGAGGAACCGCGGCTTCTAGCGGTCGGTAGAGGAACCGCGGCATCGGTGGAGGAACCACGGCCTCGGTGGAGGAACCGCGGCCTCGGTGGAGGAACCGCGGCCTCTACTGGTTGGTGGAGGAGCCGCGGACTCCTGTGGTTGGTGGAGGAACCACGGCCTCTAGAGGTCGGCGGAGGAACCGCGGCCTCGGTGGAGGAACGCGGGTGGTCGTGGTCGGTGGAGGAGCCGCGGACTCTAGTGGTCGGTGGAGTAGCCGCGGACTCTAGTGGTCGGTGGAGGAACCACGGCCTCGGTGGAGGAACCACGGCCTCTAGTGGTCGGTAGAGGAACTGCAGCCTCTAGTGGTCGGTAGAGCAACTGCAGCCTCTAGTGGTCGGTAGAGCAACTGCAGCCTCTAGTGGTCTGTAGAGGAACTGCGGCCTCTAGTGGTCGGTAGAGGAACTGTCGGTAGAGGACTCTAGTGGTCGGTTAGAGGAACCGCGGCTTTCTAGCGGTCGTAGAGGAACCGCGGCATCGGTGGAGGAACCACGGCCTCGGTGGAGGAACCGCGGCCTCGGTGGAGGAACCGCGGCCTCTACTGGTTGGTGGAGGAGCCGCAGACTCCTGTGGTTGGTGGAGGAACCACGGCCTCTAGAGGTCGGCGGAGGAACCGCGGCCTCGGTGGAGGAACCGCGGGTTCTAGTGGTCGGTGGAGGAGCCGCGGACTCTAGTGGTCGGTGGAGTAGCCGCGGACTCTAGTGGTCGGTGGAGGAACCACGGCCTCGGTGGAGGAACCACGGCCTCTAGTGGTCGGTGGAGGAACCGCGGCCTCGGTGGAGGAACCGCGGCCTCGGCGGAGGAACCGCGGCCTCTAGAGGTCGGCGGAGGAACCGCGGCCTCGCCTCTAGCGGTCGGCGGAGGAACCGCGGCCTCGCCTCTACAGGTCGGTGGAGGAACCGCGGCCTCTAGTGGTTGTTTGAGGAACCGCGGCCTCGCCTCTAGCGGTCGGCGGAGGAACAGCGGCCTCTAGTGGTTGTTAGAGGAACCGCGGCCTCTAGTTGTTTGAGGAACCGCAGCCTCTAGTGGTCGGTGGAGGAACCGTGGCCTCTAGCGGTCGATGGAGGAACCGCGGCCTCGCCTCTAGCGGTCGGCGGAGGAACCGCGGCCTCGCCTCTACAGGTCGGTGGAGGAACCGCGGCCTCTAGTGGTTGTTTGAGGAACCGCGGCCTCTAGTTGTTTGAGGAACCGCAGTCTCTAGCGGTCGGTGGAGGAACCGCAGCTTTAGATCGATGTCAGATGGGTTTGGTCCAGGGATGTCCAACCAACTCCGGTCCTCCGGAGCTTCAACCCTGCAGGTCTTAGAAGTTTACCTGGTTCTACTGAATGGATCACCATGGAAAGTTTTTCATCCAAGTCTGGACAAGACAGTTAACGACCCGTAATGTGAACCAGGTGCGCTGGGTTGGCCACTGTTGGTTTAAACTTGAAGTGAACTTGAGTGTTTCGAAGGGAAATTAAAAATAAAAATAATTATTTTTTTCTCTCCTCATCAGCACTTAGATGATCACTTCTTGAGGTTCCAGCGGAGCAGTGGACTCGCATTTAATTCGGTTTGCTTATAAATTATAAAATAATGATCTTCCTCAGAGCAGCTTAGATGCTTCTCAACCTGTTCTTCCCACCTGCGGTTCTGTTCCAGCTCCTCTTCCTGCTCACTTTTATTTTCTGTTCAGTTTTCATCTAAATATTTGAGTTAGAAGAGACTGGAGGGGGGTTTCTGAGCATCTGATCTGGTTATTTCAGCTCTGAAGGAGCAGTTTGGGGCCTGATTATTCATTTAAGCGAGCCGGACTGGGCTCTTCAGGGGAGAAATGATTTATAGGAGGCCTTAAAAACCCTCAGTGAGACGGAGGCAGCGGACGTGATGGCGCGATGGAAGGAACTAGTCAATGAATAAATAAGGACGGGAAGTTCTGGGGCTCCTGGGAAAACCTGCTGCCTTAACAGGCAGTTAGGTGCCTGTTAAGGCAGCAGGTGAGACTGAAGGACCCTTTCTGACACAGATAATCACCTGACAGGTGATGAGACGGCAAATGACACAGATGAAAGAGGTGACGAGGTTAGCGTCAGAGGTTAGCATGAGCTAATCGTTACTAAGACAATTGATTTGATCAGAATTAATGTCAGATTAAACTAGTTAGCATGAGCTTAGTACTACTAAAACAACTGATTTGATCAGAATTAATGTCAGATTAAACTAGTTAGCATTAGAGGCTAGCATGAGCTAAGTACTACTGAGACAACCGATTTGATCAGAATTAATGACAGATTAAACTAGTTAGCATCAGAGGTTAGCATGACCTAAGTACTACTGAGACAACTGATTTGATCAGAATTGATGTCAAATTAAACTAGTTAGCATCAGAGGTTAGCATGAGCTAATCGTTACTGAGACAATTGATTTGATCAGAATTAATGTCAGATTAAACTAGTTAGCATGAGCTTAGTACTACTAAAACAACTGATTTGATCAGAATTAATGTCAGATGAAACTAGTTAGCATCAGAGGTTAGCATGACCTAAGTACTGAGACAACTGATTTGATCAGAATTAATGACAGATTAAACTAGTTAGCGTCAGAGGTAAGCATTAGCTAATCTTTACTGAGACAATTGATTTGATCAGAATTAATGACAGATTAAACTAGTTAGAGTCAGAGGTTAGCATGACCTAAGTACTACTGAGACAACTGATTTGATCAGAATTGATGTCAGATTAAACTAGTTAGCATTAGAGGCTAGCATGAGCTAAGTACTACTGAGACAACCGATTTGATCAGAATTAATGACAGATTAAACTAGTTAGCATCAGAGGTTAGCATGACCTAAGTACTACTGAGACAACTGATTTGATCAGAATTAATGTCAGATTAAACCATTTAGCATCAGAGGTAAGCATGAGCTAATCGCTACTGAAGCAACTGATATGATCAGAATTAATGACAGATGAAACTAGTTAGCATTAGAGGCTAGCATGAGCTAAGTACTACTGAGACAACTGATTTGATCAGAATTAATGTCAGATTAAACTAGTTAGCATGAGCTAAGTACTACTAAGACAACTGGTTTGATCAGAATTAATGTCGGATTAAACTAATTAGCGTCAGACGTTAGCATGAGCTAATTGCTACTGAAGCAACTGATATGATCAGAATTAATGACAGATTAAACTAGTTAGCATCAGAGGTAAGCATGAGCTAATCGCTACTGAAGCAACTGATATGATCAGAATTAATGACAGATGAAACTAGTTAGCATTAGAGGCTAGCATGAGCTAAGTACTACTGAGACAACTGATTTGATCAGAATTAATGTCAGATTAAACTGGTTAGCGTCAGAGGTTAGCATGATCTTATCGTTACTGAGAAAAATGATTTGATCGGAATTAATGACAGATTAAGCTAGTTAGCATCAGAAGTTAGCATAGATAGAGTGATAAGTTCAGTTCCAGGAAATTAGCAGGACAGGACGAGACAGAAACCAGAAACTTGCAGGACTGCAGGAGGGACTGAGCTTCAAAACAGTAAACAAAAAAACTTTTAAAAAGAAAGTATTCGTGTCGCTGTGTCAGAGAGAAGCTGTGACTGGAGGCGAAGGAGGAGGAGAAGAGGGGATGATGAAACAGAGACAGAGATGAAAGTGTGAACACCTTGAGCTCCGTTGCTCTGATGGAGCTCCAGCACTGCTGGAAGCTCTGGATGTGGCAGACGTCTTCTTCTTCTCTGCTTCCTGCAGCGGCAGAACGAGGCCCGGAGGACCAGTTCAAATGTCAGCAGCTGTAAGCAGCTGCTTCATGCACCACAAACGTCTTTGTCCAGGCTCCGAGGCTGGACGATGGACTTCACACCGCATACAGATGTTTCTGTCAAAACATTTCATTTACTGAATACGGGACAAAACGTTTTTATTTGATGGGCTGTTGAATATGTTAGAGGTTTAAACAGAAGAATGGTCCCAGGTTCAACTCGGCCCTTTGCTCCATGTCTTCAAAACTCGTTGTGGTCTCTGAAAAGTCGTCCTGGTCTCTGAACAGTCACTCTGGTCTCTGAACAGTCACTTTGGTCTCTGAACAGTCGTCCTGGTCTCTGAGCAGTTGTGCTGGTCTCTGAACAGTTGTGCTGGTCTCTGAACAGTCCTGGTGGTCTCTGAACAGTCCTGGTGGTCTTTGAAAACTTGTCGTGGTCTCTGAACAGTCCTGGTGGTCTTTGAAAACTTGTCCTGGTCTCTGAACAGTCCCGGTGGTCTTTGAAAACTTGTCGTGGTCTCTGAACAGTCCTGGTGGTCTTTGAACAGTCTCTGGTCGTGGGTCTCTGAACAGTCCTGGTCCTGGTCTGAACAGTCTGAACAGTCTCTGAACAGTCGTCCTGGTCTCTGAACAGTCCTGGTTGAACAGTGGTCTCTGAACAGTCGTGGTGGTCTCTGAGCAGTTGTGCTGGTCTCTGAACAGTCCTGGTGGTCTCTGAACAGTCGTGGTGGTCTCTGAACAGTTGTCATGGTCTCTGAAAACTTGTGGTGGTCTCTGAACAGTCACTTTGGTCCCTGAAGTGTCATGATGGTCTCTGAACTGTTGTCGTGGTCTCTGAACAGTCCTCCTGGTCTCTGAACAGTCGTCCTGGTCTCTGAACAGTCCTCCTGGTCTCTGAACAGTCCTTGTGGTCTCTGAACAGTCCTCGTGGTCTCTTAGCAGTCGTCCTGGTCTCTGAACAGTCGTCTTGGTCTCTGAACAGTCCTGCTGGTCTCTGGGTCCCCAACCCAAACCACTCAGCATTCTGGGCTGGTCTCTGTGTGTATAATGGCTGTGAGTCATTAATAAGCCATTAATATTGATGCGTGTTATTTAAATGTGCAGGTCAACGGCTCGGTGGACCTCATTAAGGCTGGACGAGGTGGACCTCATTAAGGCTGGACGAGCCTGCAGTCCTCCACGCTGAGCCTGATTACTCCGTTAATAGACTCTGGCTTTGATTTAGTGTCCTGTCCCCCAACGTGGTCTCAGCAAAGACGGGTTTTAATCGTTAGCGGTGCTTTTAAAGTGTCGTAACCAGGCAGGTGACTGGATCAGAGAACCTTCAGAACCACCAGCAGCTGTTGTTAAAGCTCCTCCAGACTATGGAGAAGATCTGCTTCCATAAATGCTGATGTTTGATCCGTTTGGAGGAACACGTTTATTTAATAAAGGTTAAGCTGGAAAGTCCCAGTCCCTGTAGTCCACGTCTGAGACCTGAGACTGGGACGGAGATTTATCTCCCAACAGGACAACGATCCAAAACATGAAGACAAATCTACAATCTAAACGTCTCCAGGTGTTAGAACGGCCAAGTCAAAATCCAGTCCAGATTCTGAAGACCTCACTGAGCTCCAGCTGTTTTACAGGAAGAATTTACTCTCTGGATGTGTTGAACTGATTTTAATATTTTTAGTCGTATCAGAGACCTGATCCAGCAGCAGCTGGAGGATCTGAGGAGTCTGGGATCAGGATCAGCGACTCGTTCCTTTATTAGAGGAGATCAGATGAAACCAGCAGCGTCTGAAACTCTGCCTTCATGAGAAAACGCAGAGTTGCAGGATCTTCTCCCTTAAAGCATCTGAGGACTGAAGATGATCGTGAAATTCATCTTACAAAGCTTTTTTTTTTTTTTAACGACGAGGTGTTTCCCTAAAGCAGCGAAACTAGAGACGCTCTGAAATGATTATAGATCAAAGACGAGCTGGAAGTTTCTGAAGAATTCGAAGGAAGAAGGTTTTTAAACTTCAGTTTTAATTCTTTCCAGCAGATGACAAGTTACATGTTACAGGACTGAAGAAGAAACTCCATCCATCCATCCATCCATCCATCCATCCATGTCAAAGGGGCAGTAGGGACCAAGATGGGTCTAAAATCAGCTGCTCATCACTCAGATCAGGTGAGTCACCTGTCGGTAGTAAACAAAATCAATTAGCTATATCTGATAATGTTACATAAGACACGTCAGGGTCCACCAGGGTCCATCAGGGTCCGTCAGGGTCCACCGGGGTCCGTCAGGGTCCACCGGGGTCCACCAGGGTCCACCAGGGTCCGTCAGGGTCCACCGGGGTCCGTCAGGGTCCACCAGGGTCCATCAGGGTCCACCAGGGTCCGTCAGGGTCCACCAGGGTCCACCAGGGTCCATCCAGGGTCCACCAGGGTCCACCAGGGTCCACCGGGGTCCACCAGGGTCCACCAGGGTCCACCAGGGTCCGTCAGGGTCCATCAGGGTCCAGGGTCCACCAGGGTCCACCAGGGTCCACCAGGGTCCACCAGGGTCCGTCAGGGTCCACCAGGGTCCACCAGGGTCCACCAGGGTCCACCAGGGTCCACCAGGGGTCCACCAGGGTCCGTCAGGGTCCGTCAGGGTCCACCAGGGTCCATCAGGGTCCATCAGGGTCCATCAGGGTCCATCAGGTTACCAGAAGCTGGACTCTTCCAGGTGGAAGAAAGAACAGAAATAAGAACATTTTCAGTTCCTCTACTGAACACTAGGGGCTGGATCCAACAGTGAGTCAGTCTCCATGGTTTCAAGACACCTTAGATTGGGTCTAGTCCTCCGTGGTAGACTGGGTCCAGACCTTCACGGTAGACTGGGTCCAGTCCTCCGTGGTAGACTGGGTCCAGACCTCACGGGTCCAGACTGGGTCCGTCCTCTGGGCCAGTGGTAGACTGGGTCCAGACCTTCACGGTAGACTGGGTCCAGTCCTCCGTGGTGGACTAGGTCCAGACCTTCACGGTAGACTGGGTCCAGTCCTCCGTGGTGGACTAGGTCCAGACCTTCACGGTAGACTGGGTCCAGTCCTCCGTGGTGGACTAGGTCCAGACCTTCACGGTAGACTGTGTCAAGTCCTCCGTGATAGACTGGGTCCAGACCTTCATGGTAGACTAGGTCCAGACCTTCACGGTAGACTGGGTCCAGTCCTCCGTGGTGGACTAGGTCCAGACCTTCACAGTAGACTGGGTCCAGTCTTCTGTGGTAGTCTGGGACCAGTCCACCATGGTAGACTGTGTCCAGTCCTCCGTGGTGGACTGGGTCCAGTCCTCCATTGTAAACTGGGTCAAGTCCTCCGTGATAGACTGGGTCCAGTCCTCCATGGTAGACTGGGTCCTGTCTTCTGTGGTAGACTGGGTCCAGTCCTCCGTGGTAGACTGGGTCCAGTCTTCTGTGGTGGACCGGGTCCAGTCTTCTGTGGTGGACCGGGTCAAGTCTTCTGTGGTAGACCGGGTCAAGTCTTCTGTGGTAGACCGGGTCCAGTCCGCCGTGGTAGACTGGGTCCAGTCTTCTGTGGTAGACCGGGTCAAGTCTTCTGTGGTAGACCGGGTCCAGTCCGCCGTGGTAGACTGGATCCAGTCCACCGTGGTAGACTGGGTCCAGTCCTAAGTGGTAGACTGGGTCCAGTTCTAAGTGGTGGACTGGGTCCAGTCTTCTGTGGTGGACCGGGTCCAGTCTTCTGTGGTAGACTGGGTCCAGTCCTAAGTGGTAGACTGGGTCCAGTCTTCTGTGGTAGACTGGGTCCAGTCTTCTGTGGTGGACCGGGTCCAGTCTGGGTCCAGTCTTCTGTGGTAGACCGGGTCCAGTCTGGATCCAGTCTTCTGTGGTAGACTGGGTCCAGTCCTAAGTGGTGGACCGGGTCCAGTCTTCTGTGGTGGACTGTGTCCAGTCCTCCGTGGTGGACTGGGTCCAGACCTTTATGGTAGACTGGGTCGAGTCCTTTGTGGTAGACTGGGTCCAGACCTTCATGGTAGACTGGATCCAGTCTTCTGTGGTAGACTGGTCCAGTCTTCTGTGGTAGACCGGGTCCAGTCTGGATCCAGTCTTCTGTGGTAGACTGGGTCCAGACCTTCATGGTGGTCCAGTCTCCAGTCAGCCCAGCACGGAGATGAGTGGCATTTAAAACTCTAGTTTAAAAAAAAGAAAGACATGATTGTAAAGGAAAGTTCAGCTCCAGTTTAATTCTTCAGTTTCTGACTGTGGTTGAAACAGAAGCTGTTTGATCCAAACTGTTCGTCAGCATCTCGGATCAGAACCATCCCGGATCAGAAGCATCTCGGATCAGAAACATCTTGGATCAGAAACGTCTCTGCTTCATCGTTAGAAACATAGAAGTTAGATTATAAGACGAGTTTTCACTCCCACAAAGTTTTGGTGAAAAAAAACTTCTTCTGACACAAAACGTCTTACATTTAATTCCTGGATTTATTTATTTAATTAATATTCACCATTAGATGTCTATTTAACAAAAGAAAAACAGCACATGTAGCCAGTTCCTGAACAGGAGCCAGGTGGGACGCCCTGGGACCGGTCCAGTTGCCCTCCGGACTCCCGTGGTGCCAGCAGATGGCTCGGAGGCCCACCGATCTGCTGCGGTTACCTGCGCCGGGTCGGGCCTCCTCCCCTCAGCGGGTCCAGCTGGGTCCAGACTCAGCCGGGTCGGCCCTCCTCCCCTCAGCGGGTCCAGCTGGGTCCAGACTCAGCCGGGTCGGGCCTCCTCCCCTCAGCGGGTCCAGCTGGGTCCAGACTCAGCCGGGTCGGGCCTCCTCCCCTCAGCGGGTCCAGCTGGGTCCAGACTCAGCCGGGTCGGGCCTCCTCCCCTCAGCGGGTCCAGCTGGGTCCGACTCCTCCATCATGTCGTTAAAACTCATGTTTTATGGAGACGTGAACATTTCTGGGCCGTGAACAGAAGTTCTTCACCGACGGGAGCTGAGACGGAACATCTGAAGACGAAGTGGAGCAGCTGGACGTGGACCAGAACCAGAGCCGCTCCAAACATTTCTACATGTGTTTGGCAGGAGAGGACGCTTTCAGATCCAGGAGGGAAAAACCGGATCTGCAACAGTCATGAGCAAAACTTTAATTCCTTTAATCCGCCCTTATTTTATTGATTTACTCTTTATTTATTTGTTGTAAAAACATCATAAAAATGTGATCAATAATGGATCTTATGATCAGGGAATAAAATGCTTCTTCATCCTCATCCATTATTTCTTTAACACAAACTATATATAAGGTATTTTACTTCATATCAGAACATTTGTGTCGTCGTCTTTTAAAAGTTCAGGTTTGACGTTCAGAGACTGAATTGATCCTGATTGATTGACAGCTGAGTTTTTCATATTTTCAGGTCTGTTAAAGCAGATAGACGTTAAGCGTCTCTTTCCCATGAGGCCGTGCAGCAGTAAACACCTCTGATGGAGTCTACCTGGGCTCCAGTTCATAGATGACAGCACATGTAGCCAGTACCTGAACAGGAGCCAGGCGGGACGCCTCGGGACCGGTCCAGTCGCCCTCCAGACTCCCGTGGTACCAGCAGGTGGGACCCCCCCTGGTGTCCTCATCACAACCGTCCCCTGAGATGTTGGAACCAGACTCGGTCAGTTTGGGCTCCGTCACCCGTCTCGATGGCGTCCCCGGACCACGTAGCTGCTGCTGGACTCACTCTGGAGTTAACCGGGCCCCACGGAAACATCTGGAATGACTGAGCTGAACGCTGAGGCGGCTGGTCAACGACGCCGACATTGATCAGCCTCACAGAGAAGGACAGTTCCAGGTTGTTGAGAGAGAGAGAGAGGGACAAAGACAGAGAGATATAGAGAGAGACAGAGAGAGAAAGCCAGAGAGAGAGAGAGGGACAAAGACAGAGACAGAGAGACAAAAACAGAGAGATAGAGAGAGAGAGAGAGAGACAGAGAGAGAGAGAGACAGAGAAAGAGAGACAAAGACAGAGAGATAGATAGAGAGACAGAGAGAGAAAGTCAGAGACAAAGAGAGAGAGGGACAGAGACAGAGACAGAGAGACAAAAAGAGAGAGATAGAGAGAGAGAGAGAGAGACAGAGAGAGAGAGAGAGACAGAGAAAGAGAGACAAAGACAGAGAGATAGATAGAGAGACAGAGAGAGAAAGTCAGAGAGAGAGAGGGACAAAGAGAGAGACACAGAGAGAGAGAGTTAGAGAGAGAGAGAGAGAGAGAGGGACAGAGACAGAGACAGAGAGACAAAGACAGAGATAAATAGATAGATAGATAGATAGATAGATAGATAGAGAGAGAGAGAGAGAGAGAGAGAGAGACGAAGAGAGAGACAGAGAGAGAGTCAGAGAGAGAGGGACAGAGAGAGAGAGAGTCAAAGAGAGAGGGAGAGAGAGGGACAAAGAGAGAGACAGAGAAAGAGAGAGAGAGTTAGAGAGAGAGAGAGGGACAGAGACAGAGGGAGAGAGAGAGAGTCAGAGACAGAGAGAGTCAGAGAGAGAGAGAGAGAGAGAGAGAGAGAGAGAGAGACAGAGGGAGAGAGAGACAGAGAGAGAGAGAGAGAGAGTCACAGAGAGAGAGAGAGATAGAGAGAGCAGAGAGAGAGAGACAGAGAGAGAGATAGACAGAGAGAGAGAGGACAGAGAGACAGAGATAGAGAGAGAGAGAGAGAGAGAGAGAGACAAGAGAGAGACAGAGAGATAGAGAGAGAGAGAGAGAGAGACAGAGAGAGAGAGAGAGAGAGAGAAGAGAGAGAGAGAGAGAGAGAGAGAGAGAGAGAGAGACAGAGAGAGAGAGAGAGAGAGAGAGAGAGAGAGAGAGAGAGAGACAAAGACAGAGAGAGAGAGAGAGAGAGAGAGAGGGAGCTGCTAATTCTGTCTGAACTCTAAAACCAGATCCTGGAGGACCGGTTTCTGGGCCAAATGAGATCAGCTGGTTCAGATTCAGCCGTAGAAGTTGAATGTTGAGATCAAGTGATGGATGAGCTTCTGATTTAGCGGCTACTGCAGCATCGCTGCTGAAATCACGAGAGGACGAGAGCCGTAAAACCTCCAGGCGTCCAATCAGACGTCTAATTCAGACCTGCTGAAATACGACACGGACACGCGTGTTTTACGGCGCCTTGATTGCAGCCGTCCCTCCGTTTTTTAATCAGCCGGCAGGAAATCTTTGAGGTGCTGAGCAGCAATTACAGTGAAGTCGATCGATAACGACAGGTTTTAGAGGAGAGCGAATGACTTTTAGTGGATTTTAAAAGGTGGCATAAATAATGCACGCGTGGGTGAATAATTACACCTGACTGCAGCTGCTGTTTAACCAGATATACGAACGTCACGTTCAGGACTGAGTCCTTCCTCTTTTAGTCTCATATAATTATCATAAACATCCATCTGATAGTCTGGGCTCTTTGTGTTTTTATATATGATCTTTTCCACCATGTTGTTATTTATTTTCCAGAAATGAATCCATAAAAGGAAGAAACAAACCAACAAAAGAAGATGTGGACAATCCTAAGATTCACTAACTTGTGATTCACCTGTCTGACCTCATCAGTCCCTCAGACGGTTCTGGAGGAGTTCTGGTCCAGTCCACTTCACGGTGTTACTTCGTTGTCCCACACATGGAAATGGACACACGTTAGACCTCAGATTCCTTCTAGTTGGTTCTTTTGGAGTTTATGGGCCCGATCTTTCACCAAATCTCCTAAAGCCGCTATTTAGGGATAGCGGGTAGCAGGAGGGGCGTTCCCCCGCAAAGAACGCAATCTTCCACCTCCCTAAACCCGCTATCCCACCTGCGCTACCCGCTACATCATGCATGGGAGTGGTTAGGGCGTTCCACCTGTTAAACCAATCAGTGCGTCAGTAGCCACTGCCTTTAAGGGCAGGTTGCGCTACCTGCAAACCACTACCACCTACCCACAAACCGCTACCCGCAAACCGCTACCCCCACCCGCTACCCGCAAACCGCTACCCCCTATCCCCTACCCGCAAAACCGCTACCACAAACCTCCACCCCCCCCCACAACCATACCCCAAACCACTACCCCCCCTAACCCCTACCCCCACCCCCTACCCACCAACCCGCCCCGCTTTCCCTACCCCCACCAACCCCACCCCGCCAACCTACCCCCAAAACCGCTACCCGCTACCCACAAACCGCTACCCGCAAACCACTACCCCCTACCCACAAACTGCCACCCGCTTTCCCCTACCCGCAAACTTCCCACCACCCCCACCCTAAACCCCCTATCCCCTACCCACTACCCCCAACCCTAACCGCTACCCGCTAACCCGCAAACCGCTACCCCGACTACAAAACACCTACCCACAAACAAACCACCCTACCCGCTACAGCTACCCGCTACCTGCAAACCGCTACCCCCTAACTGCAAACCGCTACCCGCAACCCGTAAACTGCTATCCCCTACTTGCTACCCCTACCCGCAAACCGCTACCCGCTAACTGCAAACCGCTACCCGCAACCCGTAAACGGCTATCCCCTACTTGCTACCCCTACCCGCAAACCGCTACCCGCTAACTGCAAACCGCTACCCACAACCCGCAAACCGCTATCCCCTACCCCCTACCCGCTACCTGCTACCAGCAAACAGCTACCTCCTACTTGCTACCCCTACCTGCAACCCGCTACCTGCAAACCGCTACCCGCAACCCACTACCCCTATCCCCTACCCGCTACCCGCAAACAGCTACCCCCTACTCGCAAACCCCCTACTTATCTTATGAATAATTGTTTCTGACGTTCACCTGTAGAAGCAGCACGGTGGCACCTGGATTTATTTAACTTTTCTTTTGGATTCACCTGAGTTAAATAAGAAGGTTAAAATGTTTTTTTTCCTGTTAGTCTGATACTCAGAGCCACGTCTAGATGCCTTTATGATGTTTTTACATAAAAAAATGGATTTAAAGAGACAGTACGTGACTGTATCTGGAAGCTTTTCTTCCAGCCAGACGCCGTCTGTCACATATCAGGTTTCTGGCCGAGTGTTAACTGGCAGTAAAATGAAATGTAGCTGAGTTTTCAGAGCGGGGGGGCGGTTGGGGGGGGGGGTATGTAGCGGAGCAGAGATAAGAGCCTCTGCAGCTCAGACGATGGAGGAGACGCTCGTTCGGCTGCCGTCTGCCGAGGGAAGCAGGACCAGATAAGGACCGGGGCTCTCCGGGCCTCTGAGGCTCCAATCATCTTCCTCAGACTCGTTGGATCGAAACGGTTCTGCCTTCAGGAGAATTAGATATACGAGACTCCTGGACGCTCAAAGAGGGAGAAGAAAAAGACACTTTTCCCTCCTTTAGATTCCTGTGACAATTCAGCCTTTTGTGGCTGCAGCTTCTGCAGGCAGACAGATGGAAGAAGAGGCAGCCAGGATCTTCTCAGCAGGAGAACGTTGGACCCAACGGCTTCACAGAGAAGCTTTTAATCCCAGATGAGGTGAAGGACGAGGGTTAGGGTTAAAACCAGAAATACCGCTTCTCTTCCATGAAGCCACACCGTCCGTCGATCAGCAGCCCTGCTTTATTCACACACAAAAACAAATCAAAAAGAAAAACACTCGAGCTCCAAAAGAGCAGATGTTTCCTGCTCTGGAGCGTTCAGGTGTCTGATAACACAACGCCAAGAGAACATGACATCAGAAACAGCTTTAGAGAAGTATCTATAATCACAGCAGCTCACAGATCTGCAGTCAGAGACGGTTAGCCCTAACGCTAACGCTACTGCTCCAGAACCGGTTTAATGAAGTCAGAACAGGTTCAGGTTGGTTGTCTCCAGAGAATGATAACTACACTGTAAAAAAAAAAAAAAAAAAAAAAACAGTAATTTTCCAGCAGCTGGGGCGCCAGAAAAATACCGTGAAAAAACAGAAAAATTAATTTCTCATAAAAATAGTTTTTTTTCCATAATTAAAATACAGTTTGTAGTTGTAATTTTAACAAGATTTTGCCTTATTTTAGGTTGTTTTTAACATTTTGATTAGAAACATTTTCACATTTTAAAACAATTAAATTACCTAGAAATATGGTAAGTAAATGCTGTATTACGAATTATACTTAAATTTACAGAAATGTGCTGTTATTAATTGGTTTCAATTACATTATTTTATGTAAAGAAGTTATATATTAACAGTATATGACACAAAAATAATGTGATTCATCTTTCAAAACATGTCAAAAAACTGTTGAAAAACTAGATATTGGGTTTAAAATTTCTACAAATTTAAGGACTTTAGCCTTTGTATTGTAGTGGATCCTGGTCTGCAACACCTGACAGAGTCATAGCGCTAGCTAAAGGAGGATTTTATCAACTTCCTGTTTTTGCACTGCACAAGTTTTTTTTTTTACACACTTTATTAAACAAACTCAAGGGTGACACACATTAACATGTTAAATGTAAGAGGTCTGAATCAACAGGGAATCAAACCAGCAACAGACTTTACATGGCAGCATCAAATCAAATAGCTAACAAATAAACACAGATAAACACCTAAACAACCAGGGCTGCAAAGGATGCTGGGAAACAACCCAAAAGGACCTGCCAGATCACTAGCAGTTTTACAGTTGATTCCCTTAAATAATAGACAAATATTTGTGAAATTACGATATAGTTGTGAACGTTTTTTTAACAATAAATATATGTATTTTTAATGGTTTTTTTTTTTTGTAAAAGAACATAAATATTGTGTGTTTATTATGTTATTTTACATTTGACATGTAAAATCACAGTCTATTTTTGTAAATTAAATGGTATTTTAAAAATACATTAAAAAATTCTATAAAATAGACAATAAAATTCTGTTATATTACAATTTTTTTTTTTTACAGTGTACCGTTATTTAGTTACAGGAACAAGTTAAAGTTGCAGTGATGCAGCTGCAGGGGAACAACGACCATAATGATCGTTACAGTAATGATTACTGATCTAATCACACGACGACAGAAGTCCCAGCACCAGGATCTCTGAGGACCACGTCAGTCATGGCGGTGAAACGGTTTTTCCCGCCAGACGCCGGCGCGTCTCTGATCGTCTCAAGGACGCCTCTCTCCGTCTCCTCGTGTTTTCTACCTCTCCACGGCGGCGGCGGCTGGAAAATTGCTTCAATTAGCATAACAGAGGCGTGTTTCTTCTGCTTTTGACTGGTTGTTTTTGCGTTTGTTAGAAGGATGAAGTGGGCAACACAAGCAGAAGTCGTTATCACCGGCGCGGCGGCGCGTCGCTAACGAGCCGCTGCCTCTTCCTCCGCTGGTCTGCGGTTGCCGCCGTCTCCTCAGATTAAATGCTTTCACATTAGAGGAACTGGGCCACCCTGGCAGGCTGACGGATGGAGGCTGCGGCTCCCCGTTCAACACTTATTGAAGTTGATAACTTATCATTTGCATATAGATAAGGCTTCTTACCTCCACTAAATCTGGAGCATATAAAACACAATTGTGTTTTTTTATTTTATTCTTCTCTGACAGGAACTGGAACAGCATCTGACGGTGGATTGATTCCAGCGTTGGGGTGGAGAAAATCCTCCGCGTGCTGCTTGACAGTGTAATTACAAATGACAGATAGTCGTTAGGGCTGGAAGAGGACGCCGGACGTTTCCTTGGTTTGGATAAACAACAATTACCCGTCAGGGGGACTTCTGGTCAGAAATACGACGGTGACGCCTCTGTTCTTCTTCTAATGAAGTAAATAAGCACTGATCCAGGATGTGGGCGGTTCCTGCCCCAGAGGTCCCAGCAGCGGTGTTAGCGGGGCAACCATCTCCAGCAGGATCTGAACCTGGAACACGGAACACCCGGGTGGAGGGCGAGTGGAGGAGGGTGGAGGGTTGGGTGAGGCAGGTTGCAGGGCGGGTGGAGGCGGGTGGAGGGTGGGTGGAGGTGGGTTGAGGCGAGTGGAGGCGGGTGGAGGGCGAGTGGAGGGGGTGGAGGCGGGTGGAGGTGGTGGAGGGGTGGGTGGAGGCAGGGTGTAGGGCGAGTGGAGGTGGGTTGAGGCGGGTGGAGGCAGGTGCAGGGCGTGGTGGAGGCGGGTGGAGGGTGGGGTGGAGGTGGGTTGGAGGCGGTGAGGCGGGTGGAGGTGGAGGCGGGTGGAGGTGGGTGGAGGCAGGTGGTGGAGGCGAGTGGAGGTGGGTTGGAGGGCAGGGTGGAGGCGGGTGGAGGCGGGTGGAGGCGGGTGGAGGGGGGTGGAGGTGGGTTGGAGGCGAGTGGAGGCGGGTGGAGGCGGGTGGAGGCGGGTGGAGGCGGGTGGAGGCGGGTGGAGGGTGGGTGAGGTGGTGGAGTTGGAGGGTGGAGCGAGGGAGAGTGGAGGGGGGTGGAGGCGGTGGAGTGAGAGGCGGGTGGGGGGGGTGGGTGGAGGTGAGGTGGAGAGGCGGGTGGAGGCGGGTGGAGGGGTGGAGGGGGTGGAGGATGGCGGGGTTGAGGTGAGTGGAGGCGGGTGGAGGGGTGGAGGTGAGTGGAGGCGGGTGGAGGGCGAGTGGGGAGGTTAGTGGAGGGCGAGTGGAGGTGAGTGGAGGTGGGTGGAGGTGGGTGGAGGGCGAGTGGAGGTGGAGGTGGGTGTGGAGGTGGTGGGCGAGTGGGAGGTGGGTGGAGGTGAGTGGAGGTGAGTGGAGGTGGGTGGAGGGCGAGTGGAGGTGAGTGGAGGTGGGTGGAGGTGAGTGGAGGCGGGTGGAGGTGAGTGGAGGCGGGGTGGGGGCGAGTGGAGGGTGAATGAACCGACATGCTGAGTCTCCTTGCTGACATCATCACGCTGAATCAGCTCTCATGACAGCCTCACCTGCAGCCTCAGCCTCACCTGCAGCCTCACCTGCAGCCTAATCCTCACCTGCAGCCTCACCTGCAGCCTCAACCTCACCTGCAGCCTCATCCTCACCTGCAGCCTCACCTGCAGCCTCACCCTGCAGCCTCATCCTCACCTGCAGCCTCACCTGCAGCCTCACCTGCAGCCTCAGCCCTCAGCCTCACCTGCAGCCTCAGCCTCACCTGCAGCCTCACCTGCAGCCTCAGCCTCACCTGCAGCCTCATCCTCACCTGCAGCCTCACCTGCAGCCTCACCTCACCTGCAGCCTCACCTGCCTGCAGCCTCACCTGCAGCCTCACCTGCAGCCTCAGCCTCACCTGCAGCCTCACCTGCACCTGCAGCCTCAGCCTCACCTGCAGCCTCAGCCTCACCTGCAGCCTCATCCTCACCTGCAGCCTCATCCTCACCTGCAGCCTCACCTCACCTGCAGCCTCATCCTCACCTGCAGCCTCACCTGCAGCCTCAGCCTCACCTGCAGCCCAGCCTCACCTCAGCCTCACCTGCAGCCTCACCTGCAGCCTCATCCTCACCTCACCTGCAGCCTCATCCTCACCTGCACCTCAGCCTCATCCTCACCTGCAGCCTCACCTGCAGCCTCATCCTCACCTGCAGCCTCACCTGCAGCCTCAGCCTCACCTGCAGCCTCACCTGCAGCCATCCTCACCTGCAGCCCCTGCAGCCTCATTCTCCCTCCTCATCTTCTTCACACCAGAATCACAGCGTCCTCTGATTCTTCCAGAAACATGGTATTTATATAAATATGAATCATCCTGAGCTCCAGGCAGTCAGAGGAAACCATTTCAACCACTCATGTCGCTTAAAATGTCAACTTTCGCAACTACTGGGATAAATGCCGCGGGCGTGCAGCATCGCTGGATGATTTAATTTTAACGCTATTATCGGTGTTGATTTCATGGACAATAACAGATCCGTATCTGAACACGTCTCTTTACGGGACACTGTCTCTCTGATAGCAGTTGAAACCCCGCTGAGTGCTCCTAATTGAGTTTCTGACTGGAGCTGGATGTCTGAGCCATGAAACAAACGACCTTCGTCTCATTAAAGAAGACAGGACATTCCTTCAGAGACATCGGTGATCAGAATCTCAGAGGCACCTGTCAGACACTGAGACTCCTGAAACCTTCGGTAGCAGTGAGTACTGAGGATTACCTGATACTTAGCTTGTTTTCACAATGTCCCTGTTGAGGTCCACCCACAGGACCTTGGCTCAGTGTGAAGACAACACCAGAACAGCCCAGTCTGAAGAGGAGGTTTGGAACGGCTGTCGACAAACTGCGGTTCGTTTGTGATGTGAAAGGTCCAGACCTCAGACCGACCCAGCTTCGGGGTGTACAGCCCATGTTTGAGCTAAAGAGGCTTCCGTAGTCCGCTGGGAAGCACGTTGTTGGTTGTGAAGGAGACGAAAGGAAAAATCACGGACAAACGATTTCCAGGACTTCTCAACGCCAGGATGACGTCTATATAGACGGGTGGAGGTCAACGCCGGTCAGTAGAGGAACTGCAGCCTCTAGCGGTCGGTAGAGGAACCGCAGTCTCTAGCAGTCGGTAGAGGAACTGCAGCTTCTAGCAGTCGGTAGAGGAACTGCAGCTTCTAGCGGTCGGTAGAGGAACCGCTGCTTCTAGCGGTCGGTAGAGGAACCGCTGCTTCTAGCGGTCGGTAGAGGAACCGCTGCTTCTAGCGGTCGGTAGAGGAACTGCAGCTTCTAGCGGTCCGGGTAGAGGAACCGCTGCTTCTCGTCGGTTTCGGTAGAGGAACCGCAGCTTCTAGCGGTCGGTAGAGAACCGCTGCTCTAGCGGTCGGTAGAGGAACCGCAGCTTCTAGTGGTCGGTAGAGGAACCGCAGCCTCTAGTGGTCAGCCTCTAGCGGTCGGTAGAGGAACTGCTCTAGGTCGGTAGAGGACCGCTGCTTCTAGCGGTCGGTAAGAGGAACTGCAACCTCTAGTGGTCGGTAGAGGAACAGCTGCTTCTAGCGGTCGGTAGAGGAACTGCAGCCTCTAGTGGTCGGTGGAGGAACCGCAGCTTCTAGCGGTCGGTAGAGGAACTGCAGCCTCTAGCGGTCGGTGGAGGAACTGCAGCCTCTAGTGGTCGGTAGAGGAACCGCAGCTTCTAGTGGTCAGTAGAGGAACTGCAGCCTCTAGCGGTCGGTAGAGGAACTGCAGCCTCTAGCGGTCGGTGGAGGAACTGCAGCCTCTAGCGGTCGGTGGAGGAACTGCAGCCTCTAGTGGTCGGTGGAGGAACTGCTAGTTTTCTCTCGTCTTTCTTGGATTCATCTCTAAAATCCAGATGTTGATCTTTGGTCCATCATTTCCTCTGAGAGACTCTGAGATGATTTCCTTTATCCCCATCAGTTAACCTCATTAGTTCCAGATGTTCCTCCAGCTGTTCCAGTCCTCTCTGATATGTTTTAGCAGACGTTTTTCATTAAAAGATGAAACATCTCACTAGTTTCCTGTGAATCAGATTTAGTTCATCAGACTTAGAAATCGTTGCTTTTTGGTTTTATTTACGTGTCCCGCAGCGTCCCAACTCTTCTGGAGTTTCCGTTTTTATTTCGGCTACTTTGGGGACCCGAAACTTCACAGTTTGACACTTGAGAGTGTTTAAACTATTTGCTGGCGCCTCTCTGGCATTAGAAGAAAAGAAGCGGGAAAAGTCTCTTTCTTCCAGCTGGTGTTGCTTCTTTCTTCTTGCCTCCTGTGAATGTTGACTGACAGCTCCCTTTCTTCCCCCCGTCGTTGCTCCTCATCAGTCCCTCCATCACCCTCCTCGTCTCATCTCTCGTCTCTCAGGCTGCAGCTTTGAAGCGGCGCCGGTGACGGCGGCGGAGGGTGGGAGTTTTTGTACCTGTTTGTAACGCCGTGGGAAACCGATCTGCCTTATTTCCAAAACTAAAAACTGAAAAAACAAAAATCAGAAATGTGGAAAAACAGAACAAAACAACAACCGGCTGCAGGTCGTGGCTGTTGAGATCTCTGACTGATCTTCTGTTTCTCCTTCAAGTGAGGGAAAGGTTGTGGGTTCAGTTGTGAGACAGACTCCTGTCCTCAGGTGAGGGACACCTGAACTATAACCATAACCCTGAACCATGAAGCTCACTGCTGCCAGAGGATGTCAGGGTTTCATCTTCATGACCTCTGCAGAAGCTGATGTTTGCTGGTCTGGAGCACTGTGTGTGTTCACACAATGCTGAGAGGGAAAGACGTCAGCTGTGGTCTTAGAGAAGCAACTTTTGCTGTCAATCAGTTTGGAAAGAGTCTTAAAAACATTTCAAAACAATTTGGACTTCAGCATTGGAGACGGAGAAAGATCATTCAGGAGTGGAAAACATTTGAGACAGTTGTCGATCTTCCTGGATGTCCCAGGAGGTTCCAAAGGTATCCTAAGGTCAAACCATTCTAGATCCAACTTTGGATCCAGGTTTTGTCATGGTGCAAAGTTCAAGAAAGCACAGAAGATGATTGAATCGGTACAGTTAGTTTCCAGGAGAAAGCATCTTACAGGAACTTTGCAGGAACCCTGGTGGAACATCATGAAAACTGGTGAAACATTCTTTTAATATTACATGTACATTGCAGGGACTTTGGTACAACATTCCTGTAATATTATAGGAACTTTAGTGAACCATTCCTGTTATATTACAGGAACATTCGTGTATCATACCTGTAATATAAAAGGAAAATTGCTGGAACATTCCTGTTATATTACAGGAACTTTGGTTGATCATTCCTGTAATATTACAGGAACATTGGTGGATCATGCCTGTAATATTACAGGAACGTTGGTGGAACATTCCTGTAATATTACAGGAACGTTGGTGGATCATTCCTGTAATATTACAGGAACATTGGTGGAACATTCCTCTAATATTACAGGAAAATTGGTGGAACATTCCTCTAATATTACAGGAACGTTGGTGGAACATTCCTGTAATATTACAGGAACGTTGGTGGATCATTCCTGTAATATTACAGAAACATTGGTGGAACATTCCTGTAATATTACAGGAACATTGGTGGAACATTTCTGTAATATTACAGGAACTTTGGTGGAACATTTCTGTAATATTACAGAAACTTTGGTAGAACATTGGTGGAATATTCCTGTAATATTACAGTAACAATGGTGGAACATTCCTGTAATATTACAGGAACATCGGTGGATCATTCCTGTAATATTACAGGAACATTGGTGAAACATTCCTGTAATATTACAGGAACATTGCTGGAACATGCCTGTAATATTACAGGAACATTGGTGGATCATTCCTGTAATATTACAGGAACTTTGGTGGATCATTCCTGTAATATTACAGGAACATTGCTGGAACATGGCCTGTAATATTACACTGGAACCTGGTCATCCTGTAATATTACAGGAACTTGGTGGATCTTCCGTGTAATATTACAGGAACCTTTGGTGGATCATTCCTGTAATATTACAGGAACTTGTGGAACATGCCTGTAATTTACAGGAACATTGGTGGAACATCCTGTAATATTACAGGAACATTGGTGGATCATTCATGTATACTACAGTATTAAGGAACATTATTAATGTAACAGGAACATTGCTGGAACATTCCTGTAATATTACAGGAACATTGGTGGATCATTCCTGTAATATTACAGGAACATTGCTGGAACATTCCTGTAATATTACAGGAACATTGGTGGATCATTCCTGTAATATTACAGGAACTTTGGTGGAACATTGGTGGAACATCCCTGTAATATTACAGGAACATTGGTGGATCATTCCTGTAATATTACAGGAACATTTTGAAACATTGGAAATTTACAGAACTTGGAACATTCCTGTAATATTACCGGAACATTGGTGGATCATTCCTGTAATATTACAGGAACTTGGTTGGAACGTAATGTAATACAACATTGGTGGAACCTGTGTAATATTACAGGAACATTGGTGGAACATTCCTGTAATATTACAGGAACTTTGGTGGAACATTGGTGGAATATTCCTGTAATATTACAGGAACATTGGTGGATCATTCCTGTAATATACAGGAACTTTGTAATATTACAGGAACATTGGTGCACATTCCTGTAATATTACAGGAACATTGGTGGAACATTCCTGTAATATTACAAATTGGGAACATTTGGATCATTCCTGTAATATTACAGGAACATTTGTGGAGGTGGAACATTCCTGTAATATTACAGGAACATTGGTGGATCATTCCTGTAATATTACAGGAACATTGGTGGAACGTTCCTGTAATATTACAGGAACATTGCTGGAACGTGCCTGTAATATTACAGGAACTTTGGTGGAACATTGGTGGAATATTCCTGTAATATTACAGGAACATTGGTGGATCATTCCTGTAATATTACAGGAACATTGCTGGAACATGCCTGTAATATTACAGGAACAATGGTGGATCATTCATGTAATACTACAGGAACATTGGTGGATCCTTCCTGTAATATTACAGGAACATTGCTGGAACATTCCTGTAATATTACAGGAACATTGGTGGATCATTCCTGTAATATTACAGGAACATTGCTGGATCATTCCTGTAATATTACAGGAACGTTTGGTGGAACTTGGTGAACATCCCTGTAATATTACAGGAACTTGGTGGATCATTCCTGTATAATTACAGGAACTTATTGGAACATTCCTGTAATATTACAGGAACTTTATTTGGTGGAACATTCCTGTAATATTACAGGAACATTTGGGATCATTCCTGTAAATTACAGGAAACATTTGCAGAACATGCTGGTAATATTACAGGAACTTTTGGAACATTGGTGGAATATTCCTGTAATATTACAGGAACATTGGTGGATCATTTCCTGTTTAATATTACAGGAACATTGCTGGAACATGCCTGTAATATTACAGGAACATTGCATGGTGGATCATTCCTGTAATAACATTGGTATTGTAACAGTTGACATTATTTACAGGAACATTGCTGGAACATGCCTGTAATTTACAGGAACATTGGTGGATCTTTCCTGTGATATTACAGAAACATTGGTGGATCTTTCCTGTGATATTACAGAAACATTGGTGGAACATTCCTGTAATATTACAGGAACTTTGGTGGATCCTTCCTGTAATATTACAGGAACTTTGGTGGAACATTGGTGGAACATTGGTGGAACATTCCTGTAATATTACAGGAACATTGGTTGAACGTACCTGTAATATTACAGGAACATTGGTGGATCATTCTTGTAATATTACAGGAACATTGGTTGAACATACCTGTAATATTACAGGAACTTTGGTGGAACATTCCTGTAATATTACAGTAACAATGGTGGAACATTCCTGTAATATTACAGGAACATTGGTGGATCATTCTTGTAATATTACAGGAACATTGGTTGAACGTACCTGTAATATTACAGGAACATTGGTGGATCATTCCTGTAATATTACAGTAACAATGGTGGATCATTCCTGTAATAATACAGGAACATTGCTGGAACATTCCTGTAATATTACAGTAACAATGGTGGAACATTCCTGTAATATTACAGGAACATTGGTGGATCATTCCTGTAATATTACAGGAACATTGGTGGATCATTCCTGTAATATTACAGTAACAATGGTGGTCATTCCTGTAATAATACAGGAACATTGCTGGAACATTCCTGTAATATTACAGTAACAATGGTGGAACATTCCTGTAATATTACAGGAACATTGGTGGATCATTCCTGTAATATTACAGGAACATTGGTGGATCATTCCTGTAATATTACAGTAATAATGGTGGAACATGCCTGTAATATTACAGGAACATTGGTGGATCAAGCCTGTAATATTACAGGACCATTGGTGGATCATTCCTGTAATATTACAGGAACATTGGTGGATCATTCCTGTAATATTACAGGAACATTGCTGGAACATTCCTGTAATATTACAGGACATTGGTGGATCATCCTGTATATTACAGGTGGAACAAGCCGTAATATTACAGGAACATGGTGGATCAAGCCTGTAATATTACAGGACCATTGGTGGATCATTCCTGTAATATTACAGGAACTTTGGTGGATCATTCCTGTAATATTACAGGAACATTGCTGGAACATGCCTGTAATATTACAGGAACATTGGGATCAAGCCTGTAATATTACAGGACCATGGTGGATCATTCCTGTAATATACAGGAACTTGGTGGAATCATCAAATTTTGCTGGAACATTCCCCAACCGTAACTCTAACGTTGCTGTAATGTTGCTGTTGAATCGGGGGGTACTTAGTGTTGGCCACATTTTCATTTCTGTTTTTCTTCATTTTGGTTGAATAAATAGTTTGTTGTTCTTCATCTGGGGTCATATTTGTCTGATACTTTGACCCACAATTATCAGTTAATTTGATTAGGATTTTAGCCATAAAACACAGGAATTAAGACAGATTTCTCCAAATAAGTTACCATTAAAGGTCGAGGAACGACTAATGATGCGTTTTTCTCTAACTCTCTCTGTAATAGAAGGCAAACTTCAGCACGGCCCTCGTAAATGTTTCAGGAGCTCATTTCCACAGCAGAGATCAATATTATAAGGAAGATAAATGCTTCAAATCAGGCTAATCTGGTTACAGCTGGTTTAAGTTCCTCGCATGCCTTCCACGGTGGTTATTAGCAGAGCTGGAGTTTATCTTAATGTAGAACGCTGTGACAAATGAAACGCAGCCGCAATTATGTTTGTGTGAACGCTTCATCGTGGTAACTGAGCCGCCGAACACATCCCAGCTGGAATCAGTCACTCCTCTGACTGGAGGACCTGGGGGACCAGAAAAACCTTCTTCTCACTCACCGTCCTCACTCATGTTTCACTGGATCAGAACCTTGTTAGACCTGAATCACAGAGACTGTACGACATCGTCTCTGATGTCAGCATGGCTGCATTAACACGGCCCCGGTTCTGATCCATAATCCACCAGTCCATAATCAATACCTGCACTGATTAACACCTGTCACCCGGGGAATCAACTAACCCCTGACCCTGATCCTACTCCTGACCCTACCCCTGAAACATAGTCCATTGGTACCATAGTCCCTTGGAACCATAGTCTCCAGGAACCATTGTCCCTTGGAACTATAGACCCTTGGAACCATAGTCTCTTGGAAACATTGTCCCTTGGAACCATTTTCCTTTGGAACCATGGTCTCTTGGAACCATAGTCTCTTGGAATCCTAGTCTATTGGAACCATAGTCCCTTGGAACCATAGTCTCTTGGAACCATAGTCTCTTGGAACCATTGTCTCTTGGAATAATAGTCCCTTGGAACCATAGTCTCCAGGAACCATAGTCTTTTGGAACCATTGTCTCTTGGAACTATAGTCCCTTGGAACCATAGTCTCTTGGAACCATTGTCCCTTGGAACCATAGTCTCTTGGAATAATAGTCCCTTGGAACCATTGTCTCTTGGAATCATTGTCTCTTGGAACCATAGTCTCTTGGAACCATAGTCTCCAGGAACCATTGTCCCTTGGAACTATAGACCCTTGGAACCATAGTCTCTTGGAAACATTGTCCTTTGGAACCATGGTCTCTTGGAACCATAGTCTCTTGGAATCATAGTCTCTTGGAACCATAGTCCCTTGGAACCATAGTCTCTTGGAACCATAGTCTCTTGGAACCATTGTCTCTTGGAATAATAGTCCCTTGGAACCATAGTCTTTTGGAACCATAGTCCCTTGGAACAATAGTCCCTTGGAACCATAGTCCCTTGGAACCATAGTCTCTTGGAACCATAGTTTCCAGGAACCATAGTCTCTTGGAACCATAGTCTCTTGGAACCATAGTCCCTTGAAACCATAGTCTCCAGGAACCATAATCCCTTGGAACCATAGTCCCTTGGAACTATAGTCCCTTGGAACCATAGTCCCTTGGAACCATCGTCTCTTGGAACCATAATGCTTTAGAACTATAGTCCCTTGGAACCATAGTCCTTTAGAACCATAGTCCCTTGGAACCATAGTCTCTTGGAACCATAGTCCCTTGGAACCATCGTCTCTTGGAACCATAGTCCTTTAGAACCATAGTCCCTTGGAGCCATAGTCCTTTAGAACCATAGTCCCTTGGAACCATCGTCTCTCGGAACCATAGTCCTTTAGAACCATAGTCCCTTGGAACCATAGTCCTTTAGAACCATAGTCTCTTGGAACCATTGTCCCTTGGAACCATAGTCCCTTGGAACCATAGTCCGTTGGAACCATAGTCCCTTGGAACCATAGTCCCTTGGAAACATAGTCCCTTGTAACCATAGTCTCTTGGAACCATAGTCCCTTGGAACCATACTCTCTTGGAACCATAGTCTCTTGGAACCATAATCCCTTGGAACCATAGTCCCTTGGAACCATAGTCTCCTGGAACCATTGTCTCTTGGAACCATAGTCCCTTGGAACCATAGTCTCTTGTAACTATAGTCACTTGGAACCATAGTCTTTTGGAACCATAGTCTTTTGGAACCATAGTCTCCTGGAACCATAGTCTTTTGGAACCATAGTCTCCAGGAACCATAGTCCCTTGGAACCATAGTTCCTTGGAACCATAGTCTTTTGGAACCATAGTCCCTTGGAACCATAGTTCCTTGGAATAATAGTCCCTTGGAACCATAGTCTTTTGGAACCATTGTCTCTTGGAACCATAGTCCCTTGGAACCATAGTCTTTTGGAACCATAGTCCCTTGGAACCATAGTCCCTTGGAATAATAGTCCCTTGGAACCATAGTCTTTTGGAACCATAGTCTTTTGGAACCATTGTCTCTTGGAACCATAGTCTCCAGGAACCATAGTCCCTTGGAACTATAGTCACTTGGAACCATAGTCCCTTGAAACCATAGTCTCTTGGAACCATAATCCCTTGGAACTATAGTCACTTGGAACCATAGTCCCTTGGAACCATAGTCTTTTGGAACCATAGTCCCTTGGAACCATAGTCTTTTGGAACCATAGTCTCTTGGAACCATAGTCCCTTGGAACCATAGTCCCTTGGAACCATAGTCTCTTGGAACCATAGTCCCTTGGAACCATAGTCTTTTGGAACCATAGTCTCTTGGAACCATAGTCCCTTGGAACCATAGTTCCTTGGTCCATGGGAGGTTAGGCCACCCTGTCCCGTACCACTCTCCCCTTCTCCTCTGGGGCCACGGCTCAGCCCTTCACCTAACTCTACACCATCCCTCCATCCCTCTGAACCCTGGAACCAGAGCTCACAGTTCCTTTAAGCTCATTGGCCCTTTAAAACGTTTCCCTCCTGGTTCCCGTCCTCCATTATCTTCCCCTTTGGCCTGTGGAGCCACATCTGTCCTCACCTCTTGGACCTTGTCCCTTCCCTCGTCCCCTCTGCTTGGCCCTTGGAACCATGACCTCCCTCCTCCACCATCCCTCCCACCGTCTTCGGCCCCTGGAGCCACAGAAATGAGCCGATAATTATCTTAGAATGTAAGAGGATTAAACTTTAAAAAAAGGTCAATACATCCACTAAATATTGACTTTTTACTGACATCTTGATTAATGACAGAGTCTGGAACAGAGACCTGAAAATGTTCTGAACTAGACAGCAGCGTGGCCACAAACTAAACTAAAATGAACTTTGATATAAATTTAGGTTGATGATGGAGCTTCTACAAGACTCTGAAGCAGGACGTGATTATCATTCTGCCAATCAGCTCATCATCTTTATCTCCCAAACGAGGATGTTTACAGGAGCTGATCAATCTGGAAATCCATCCAGACAAACTGATCAAGATCAATGAGTTTTTGATTTAAGCTTTTATGACTCTTTCACGTTGAGTCTTCAGTCACTCAGATAAAAGCATCAGTTCTTTCTGATCCTGTATGTTTGTGGCTGGTTCGAGTTCTACTGGTCCTGGTTTCAGCTCTACTGGTCCTGGTTTCAGCTCTACTGGTCCTGGTTTCAGTTCTACTGGTCCTGGTTTCAGCTCTACTGGTCCTGGTTTCAGTTCTACTGGTCCTGGTTCAGTTCTACTGGTCCTGGTTTCAGTTCTGCTGGTCCTGGTTTCAGCTCTACTGGTCCTGGTTTCAGCTCTACTGGTTCTGGTTTCAGCTCTACTGGTCCTGGTTTCAGTTCTGCTGGTCCTGGTTTCAGCTCTACTGGTCCTGGTTTCACTGGGTTTCAGTTCTACTGGTCCTGGTTTCAGTTCTGGTGGTCCTGGTTTCAGCTCTACTGGTCCTGGTCTCAGTTCTGCTGGTCCTGGTTTCAGCTCTACTGGTCCTGGTTTCAGTTCTGCTGGGTCCTGGTTTTCAGCTCTACTGGTCCTGGTTTCAGTCTACTGTCCTGTTTTCAGTTCTACTGGTCCTGGTTTCACTCTCTGGTCCTGGTTTCAGTTCTACTTGGTCCTGGTTTCAGTTCTACTGGTCCTGGTTTCACCTCTACTGGTCCTGGTTTCAGTTCTACTGGTCCTGGTTTCAGCTCTACTGGTCCTGGTTTCAGCTCTGCTGGTCCTGGTTTCAGCTCTACTGGTCCTGGTTTCAGCTCTCCTGGTCCTGGTTTCAGTTCTGCTGGTCCTGGTTTCAGTTCTACTGGTCCTGGTTTCAGTTCTACTGGTCCTGGTTTCAGTTCTGCTGGTCCTGGTTTCAGCTCTACTGGTCCTGGTTTCAGTTCTACTGGTCCTGGTTTCAGTTCTGCTGGTCCTGGTTTCAGTTCTCTCCTGGTCCTGGTTTCAGCTCTACTGGTCCTGGTTTCATCAGCTTCTCTGGTCCTGGTTTCAGTTCTACTGGTCCTGGTTTCAGTTCTACTGGTCCTGGTTTCAGTTCTGCTGGTCCTGGTTTCAGTTCTACTGGTCCTGGTTTCAGCTCTACTGGTCCTGGTTTCAGCTCTACTGGTCCTGGTTTCAGTTCTACTGGTCCTGGTTTCAGCTCTACTGGTCCTGGTTTCAGCTCTACTGGGTCTGGTTTCCTGGTCCTTCAGCTCTACTGGTCCTGGTTTCAGTTCTGGTTCCTGGTCCTGGTTTCTGCTGTCCTGGTTTCTGTGGTCCTGTTTCAGCTCTGGCTGGTCCTGGTTTCAGCTCTGGTCCTGGTTTCAGCTCTACTGGTCCGGTTCAGTTCTGCTGGTCCTGGTTTCAGCTCTACTGGTCCTGGTTTCAGTTTCTCTACTGGTCCTGGTTTCAGCTCTGGTGGTTCCTGGTCCTTTTCAGTTCTACTGGTCCTGGTTTCATTTCTACTGGTCCTGGTTTCAGTTCTACTGGTCTTTTCAGCTCTCTGTTTCACTGGTCCTGGTTTCAGTTCTACTGGTCCTGGTTTCAGCTCTACTGGTTCTGGTTTCAGCTCTGCTGGTCCTGGTTTCAGCTCTACTGGTCCTGGTTTCAGCTCTCCTGGTCCTGGTTTTCAGTTCTGCTGGTCCTGGTTTCAGTTCTACTGGTCCTGGTTTCAGTTTCATACTGGTCCTGGTTTCAGTTCTGGCTGGTCCTGGTTTTCAGCTCTACTGGTCCTGGTTTCAGTTCTACTGTTTCAGTTCTGGTCCTGGTTTCAGTTCTGCTGGTCCTGGTTTCAGTTCTGCTGGTCCTGGTTTCAGCTCTACGGGTCCTGGTTTCAGCTCTACTGGTCCTGGTTTCAGCTCTCCTGGTCCTGGTTTCAGTTCTACTGGTCCTGGTTTCAGTTCTACTGGTCCTGGTTTCATTCTGGTTTCTGGTCCTGGTTTCAGTTCTACTGGTCCTGGTTTCAGCTCTACTGGTCCTGGTTTCAGCTCTACTGGTCTGGTTTCAGTTCTACTGGTCCTGGTTTTCAGCTCTACTGGTCCTGGTTTCAGCTCTGGTTCTGGTCCTGGTTTCAGTTCTACTGGTCCTGGTCAGGCTGGTCCTGGTTTCAGCTCTACTGGTCCTGGGTTTCAGCTCTCCTGGTCCTGGTTTCAGTTCTACTGGTCCTGGTTTCAGCCTCTACTGGTCCTGGTTTCAGTTCTACTGGTTTTAGTTACTGGTCCTGGTTTCAGCTCTACTGGTCCTGGTTTTCAGCTCTCCTGGTTTCCTGGTTTCAGCTCTACTGGTCCTGGTTTCAGCTCTACTGGTCCTGGTTTCAGCTCTCCTGGTCCTGGTTTTTTCAGTCTTACTGGTCCTGGTTTCAGTTCTGCCTGGTCCTGGTTTCAGTTCTGTTCTACTGGTCCTGGTTTTCAGTTCTCTGGTCCTGGTTTCAGTTCTGCTGTCCTTGGTTCAGTTCTACTGGTCCTGGTTTCAGCTCTACTGGTCCTGGTTTCAGCTCTACTGGTCCTGGTTTCAGTTCTACTGGTCCTGGTTTCAGCTCTACTGGTCCTGGTTTCAGCTCTACTGGTCCTGGTTTCAGCTCTACTGGTCCTGGTGTTCAGTTCTACTGGTTCTGGTTTCAGCTGCTGTTTCAGTTCTACTGGTCCTGGGTTTTCAGCTCTACTGGTCCTGGTTTCAGCTCTACTGGTCCTGGTTTCAGCTCTACTCCTGGTCCTGGTCCTGGTTTCAGTTCTAGTTCTACTGGTCCTGGTTTCAGCTCTACTGGTCCTGGTTTCAGCTCTACTGGTCCTGGTTTCAGCTCTACTGGTCCTGGTTTCAGCTCTACTGGTCCTGGTTTCAGTTCTACTGGTCCTGGTTTCAGCTCTACTGGTCCTGGTGTCAGCTCTGCTGGTCCTGGTTTCAGTTCAGTCTGCTGGTCCTGGTTTCAGCTCTACTGGTCCTGGTTTCAGCTCTACTGGTCCTGGTTTCAGTTCTACTGGTTCAGTTCTGGTTTCAGTTCTGGTCTGGTTGGTCCTGGTTTCAGCTTCTACTGGTCCTGGTTTCAGGTCTACTGGTCCTGGTTTCAGCTCTACTGGTCCTGGTTTCAGTTCTACTGGTCCTGGTTCAGTCTACTGGTCCTTTTACTGGTTCTTGTTTCAGCTCTGCTGGTCCTGGTTTCAGCTCTACTGGTCCTGGTTTCAGCTCTACTGGTCCTGGTTTCAGCTCTACTGGTCCTGGTTTCAGCTCTACTGGTCCTGGTTTCAGTTCTACTGGTCCTGGTTTTTTCAGCTCTACTGGTCCTGGTGTCAGCTCTGCTGGTCCTGGTTTCAGCTCTGCTGGTCCTGGTTTCAGCTCTACTGGTCCTGGTTTCAGCTCTACTGGTCCTGGTTTCAGTTCTACTGATCCTGGTTTCAGTTCTGCTGGTCCTGGTTTCAGCTCTACTGGTCCTGGTTTCAGGTCTACTGGTCCTGGTTTCAGCTCTACTGGTCCTGGTTTCAGTTCTACTGGTCTGGTTTCACTGGTCCTGGTTTTCAGTCTACTGGTCCTGGTTTCAGCTCTGGTCACTCTACTGGTCCTGGTTTCAGCTCTACTGTTTTTCAGCTGGTCTGGTTTCCTGGTCCTACTGGTCCTGGTTTCAGGTCTCTACTGGTCCTGGTTTTCAGCTCTACTGGTCCTGGTTTCAGTTCTACTGTCCTGGTTTCAGCTCTACTGGTCCTGGTTTAGTTGGTTTACTGGTCAGCTGGTTTCAGTTGGTCTGGTCCTGGTTCAGTTCTACTGGTCCTGGTTTCAGTTCTACTGGTCCTGGTTTCAGGTCTCCTCAGCTACTGTCCTGGTTTCAGTTCTACTGGTCCTGGTTTCAGTTCTGCTGGTCCTGGTTTCAAGCTCTACTGGTCCTGGTTTCAGCTCTACTGGTCCTGGTTTCAGGTCTACTGGTCCTGGTTTCAGCTCTACTGGCCTGGTTCAGCTGGTCTGGTTTCTGGTTTCAGTTCTACTGGTCCTGGTTTCAGCTCTACTGGTCCTGGTTTCAGATCTGCTGGTCCTGGTTTCAGTTCTACTGGTCCTGGTTTCTGGTTTCAGTTTCTGGTCTGGTCCTTTTTCAGCTCTTCTGGTCCTGGTTTCAGCTCTACTGGTCCTGGTTTCAGTTCTACTGGTCCTGGTTTCAGTTCTACTGGTCCTGGTTTCAGTTCTACTGGTCCTGGTTTCAGGTCTACTGGTCCTGGTTTCAGTTCTACTGGTCCTGGTTTAGTTCTACTGGTCCTGGTTACTCTACTGGTCCTGGTTTCAGCTCTGCTGGTCCTGGTTTCAGTTCTACTGGTCCTGGTTTCAGCTCTACTGGTCCTGGATTCAGTTCTGCTGGTCCTGGTTTCAGCTCTGCTGGTCCTGGTTTCAGCTCTGCTGGTCCTGGTTTTTCAGTTCTACTGGTCCTGGTTTCAGCTCTACTGGTCCTGGTTTTCAGCTCCTCTAGGTCCTGGTTTCAGTTCTACTGGTCCTGGTTACTGGTTTGGTTTACAGTTCTACTGGCCTGGTTTCAGCTCTGCTGGTCCTGGTTTCAGTTCTCGGTCCTGGTTCAGCTCTACTGGTCCTGGTTCAGTTCTACTGGTCTGGTTTCAGTGGTTTTTCAGTCTGCTACTGGTCCTGGTTTCAGCTCTACTGGTCCTGGTTTCAGCTCTACTGGGGGTTTCAGTTCTGGTCTGGTTTTCAGTTCTACTGGTCCTGGTTTCAGTTCTACTGGTCTGCTGGTTTCAGCTCTACTGGTCCTGGTTTCAGTTCTACTGGTCCTGGTTTCAGTTCTACTGGTCCTGGTTTCAGTTCTGGTTTCAGGTCCTGGTTTCAGTTCTGGTAGTCCTGGTTTCAGTTCTGGTGGTCCTGGTTCAGTTTCTACTGCTCTGGTCAGTTCTACTGGTCCTGGTTTCAGTTCTCTGGTGGTCTGGTTTCAGCTTCTACTGGTCCTGGTTTCAGTTCTACTGGTCCTGGTTTTTCAGGTTGGTCTTATTGGTCCTGGTTTCAGTTCTACTGGTCCTGGTTTCAGCTGGTCTGTTTGGTCTGGTTTCAGTTCTACTGGTTCTGGTTTCAGCTTATGGTCCTGGTTTCAGCTCTGCTGGTCCTGGTTTCAGTTCTACTGGTCCTGGTTTCAGTTCTGGTCAGTGTTCTGGTTTCAGTTCTACTGGTCCTGGTTTCTTCTACTGGTCTGGTTTCAGTTCTACTGGTCCAGGTTTCATTTCTACTGGTCCTGGTTTCAGTTCTACTGGTCCTGGTTTTCAGTTCTGGTCCTGGTTTCAGCTCTACTGGTTCTGGTTTCAGTTTACTGGTCCTGGTTTCAGTTCTACTGGTCCTGGTTTCAGCTCTACTGGTTTTGGGGTTTTCTTCTACTGGTCCTGGTTCAGTTCTCTCTACTGGTCCTGTTCAGTCCTGGTTTCAGCTCTGCTGGTCCTGGTTTCAGTTCTGCTGGTCCACAGTTTTTATCAGGCATTTTTGCCACAAAGTCATGATTTAGTAAAATATCTAATTTTATACGTTAAGTTGATATTTAACAGCAGCAGCTGAAGAACGACATTAAAGAGTCAAAATTAAAACAAATTAAAAATGGAGGAGAATTCATTAATGTTTAAACCCTGAATGATCATCAGATTCAAATGTGGTATTTTCAGAAATTAGCCATCAATTTATTCAGTTTTCTAAGAAAACAATCTTACAAAATTCAGTTTTATGACAAAATGTTGCTTTTATTTACCAAAAGTAATTTTTACAAGTTTTTGACAGAATCTGCTGAGCAGCTATAAATGTGTGGTGATTGACATAATTAATGAATAATTAACTAAAACAGGTAGTGTTGTCGCTGTTATATTATAGTCTAAATGAACCGTCTCCTCCTGCCATGTCCTCCTGGGTTATCGGGGTCCCAGGGGCCCATCAGGGACAGACAGGTCTATGAAGGTCTCTGGCCTCTGGTCTCTGGTCTCTGGTCTCTAGTCTCTGGTCTCTGGTCTCTGGTCTTTGGCCTCTGGTCTCTAGTCTCTAGTCTCTGGTCTCTAGTCTCTGGTCTCAGTCCTCTTGTCTCTTGTCTCTGGTCTCTAGTCTCTAGTCTCTAGTCTCTAGTGTCTGGTCTCTGGTCTCTGGTCTCTGGTCTCTGGTCTGGTCTCAGGTCTCTGGTCTCAGTCCTCTTGTCTCTGGGCTCTGGTTTCTAGTCTCTAGTCTCTAGTGTCTGGTCTCTGGTCTTGTCTCTGGTATTTGGCCTCTGGTCTCTAGTCTCTAGTCTCTAGTCTCTAGTCTCTGGGCTCTAGGCTCTGGTTTCTAGTCTCTAGTCTCTAGTGTCTGGTCTCTGGTCGCTGGTCTCTGATTTGGTCTCTGGTCTCTAGTCTCTAGTGTCTGGCCTCTGGTCCCAGTCTTCTTGTCTCTGGTCTCAGTCCTCTTGTCTCTAGTCTCTGGTCTCTGGTCTCTGGTCTCTGGTCTCTTGTCTCTTGTCTCTGGTCTCTGGTCTCTGGTCTCTAGTCTCTAGTCTCTGGTCTCCGGTCTCAGGTCTCTGGTCTCTGGTCCCGGCAGCAGAACTCTGCTGTTATTGGAGCTGTAATGATCGTTGTCACGTCCAGACGAGCTTTTTCACTTCACCTTGCATGATTGTCTCTTCAGCATATTTCTAATATAATGTCCCCCCCCCCCCCCCCCGTCCCACCCCGTCCCTCTGCAGCAAACATGGCGTCACAGACGCAGCGATGTCCATCAACAGCCGGCGTTCACGTGTCTCGAGGCGCCGCTCTGATGGTCACACAGGAAATAAGCTTCAGATTGGTTTTTTAAAAGTCGTTTTAAATGCTAAATGCACAAAAACCCTGACTCAGTCTGAACGGGTCTCTGGTGGTTCTGGACACCGTCAGACCTGCAGAAGCTCCATTTGGTAAAAACAGGAAAAAAAAAATCATTTTTTTCAGAGGTTCATTCCTTAACTTGATCTTTCCTCCAGCAATGAGGCTTTTCTGATAACAGGTCATTGTTTCTCATGGCAGACTTGACAGGAACCTTCGAGGTTTTCATTTCCTCCTGAGGGTTCTGGACGAACCCTCACTGATGCAGTCATTGATTATCAAGGATGATGGGACCGTCAGCGGCCTAGACCCTTCTGGACCAACCAGAACCTTCCAGAACCTTCCAGATCAACCAGAACCTTCCAGACCAACCAGAACCTACCAGACCAACCAGAACCTTCTGGACCAACCACAACCTACTAGACCAACCAGAACCTTCCAGACCAACCAGAGCCTTCCAGACCAAACAGAACCTTCCGGACCAACCAGAACCTTCCGGACCAACCCAGAACTGGTCACAGTTAAAAGTAAAAACATAGCAAGATATTTCTTTAAAATAAGTCTCTAGTGGTCAGTAGAGGAACTGCAAAGAAGCGTGATACTTGAGTTGATTTTTAAGCTCCCAGAGTAATTTATCCAACATGATGACACCAGCTCACTTCTCAGTGAACCTCCAACCTTCTCCAGACGGTATGTAACTGAGGCGGTATCTAACGTTATCTAATCTAACGGTATCTAACGGTATCTAACGGTAACTAACCGTATCTAACTAAGGTGATATCTAACGGTATTTAATCTAACGGTATCTAACGGTATCTAACTGAAGTGATATCTAACGGTATCTAACAGTATCTAACTGAGGTGATATCTAACGGTATCTAATAGTGTCTATAGGTATCTAATGGTATCTTACGGTATATAACGGTAACTAACAGTGTCTAAAGGTGTCTAACGGTATCTAACGATATCAAACGGTATCTAACGGTATCTAATGGTGTCTAACGGTATCTAACTGAAGTGATATCTAAAGGTATCTTACGGTATCTAACGGTATCTAATGGTATCTAACAATATCTAATGGTAACTAACGGTAATCTAACGGTATCTAACTATCTAATGGTAACTAACGGTATCTAACGGTATCTAACTGAGGTGATATCTAACGGTATCTAATAGTGTCTAACAGTATCTAACAGTGTCTATAGGTATCTAATGGTATCTTACGGTATATAACGGTAACTAACAGTGTCTAAAGGTGTCTAACGGTATCTAACGATATCAAACGGTATCTAACGGTATCTAAAGGTATCTAATGATATCTAACATAACAAGCGGTATCTAATGGTATCTAACAGTATCTAACGGTATCTAACAGTATCTAACGGTATCTAACAGTATCTAATGGTGTCTAACGGTGTCTAACGGTATCTTACAGTATCTAACAGTATCTAACGGTTTCTAACGGTATCTAACGGTAAATAACGGTAACTAACTGTATCTAACGGTATCTAACTGAGGTGATATCTAACGGTATCCAACAGTATCTAACCGTAACTAACGGTAACTAACTGTATCTAACGGTATCTAACGTTATCTAACGGTATCTAACTGAGGTGATATCTAACGATGTCTAATGGTGTCTAACGGTGTCTAACGGTGTCTAACGGTATCTAACGGTATCTAACGGTAACTAACGGTATCTAACGGTATCTAACTGAGATGGTATCTAACGGTATCTTACGGTATCTAACGGTAACTAACGGTATCTAACGGTAACTAACGGTATCTAACCGTATCTAACGGTGTCTAACAGTATCTAACTAGGTGATATCTAACGGTGTCTAATGGTGTCCAATGGTGTCTAATGATGTCTAACGGTATCTAACGGTATCTAACGGTAACTAATGGTATCTAAAGGTATCTAAAGGTATCTAAAGGTATCTAATGGTATCTAACGGTATCTAACGGTATCTAACGGTAACTAATGGTATCTAAAGGTATCTAAAGGTATCTAATGGTATCTAAAGGTATCTAACGGTAACTAACGGTATCTAACAGTAACTAACTAACTAACTGTGTCTAACTAAGGTGATATGTAACGGTATCTAATGGTGTCTAACAGTATCTAACGGTATCTAAAGGTATCTAAGGGTATCTTATGGTATCTAACTGTATCTAACAGCAGGTTGGCTCAGACTAAAACACCGTAATTTACATTAAGCCACCACTGAAACTCTCCACTCATCGCCCGGTGCTGATATCGTCCTCATCCTCCTAGTCATCATCTGCTACGGCAGGTTCCTTGTCTGGTTTCCTCTCTCAGCTCCTCAGCTCCTCCTGGAGAACAACTAGGAAGTGTTGAGTCTCACTGATCAGGATCCTCCGTCTGCAGATGAGCACCGTGACAGTATTGGACACGTGTACGCCTCAATAATACAATAAACAAATGCATTTGTATGGAAATTAAACTGACTTTCTTTACCAATTAATCCCATTATGGTGCTGTTGAAGGAACGTTAATGAACCTCTGGATCTCCGTTACAGATGAATTCATTACTTCTGTTCATTTATTCTTCTGCAGATTAATTCTGGAGATTAATAAAGTCTAATTCTATTAGATTAAATGTCTGTGCAGCTTCTATCAGCGGCTCAAACGTCATGTTTCATCATCTGTTCACTGAAGCAGTGACTCCTCCTCACTTCCTCTTCTTATGTTCCTTTGTCTCCTCCCTCCTTGTATCCTATTTCCTGCATTGCTGCCTTCGTCGTCTCCTCTGTGGTGACTGCAGCAGGTCCTCAGTTCAGATGATTCTTCTGGAGACGGAGACAATCAGACGAAAAATAAATCATTAACATACGAGCGCCGATCAGTAACTTTATTAACAAACAACAACTTGATTAACTCATTAACTTCCAAACCAAAAAGATACTGTTGAAGAAATATAACAGCCTCGACCAACCACTAGAGGCTGCAGTTCCTCTACCGACCACTAGAGCTGCAGTTCCTCTACTGACCACTAGAGGCTGCAGTTCCTCCACTGACCACAAGGCTGCAGTTCCTCATAACACCACTAAGGCTGCAGTTCCTCTACCGACCACTAGAGGCTGCAGTTCTTCTACTACCACTAGAGCTTCCTACTGAACTAGAGGCTGCAGCAGAGGCTCTTCCACTGACCACAACAGGCTGCAGTTTTCTCTACTGACCACTAAAGGCTGCAGTTCCTCTACCACTAGAGGCTCAGAGGCTGCAGTTCTCTCTACTGACACTAGAGGGCAGTTCCTCTACGACCACTAGAGGCTGCAGTTCTTCTACTGAACATAGAGGTGAAGCTCTACTAGAGGCTGCAGTTCCTCGACTGAACCACTAGAGGCTGCAGTTCTCTACTGACCACTAGAGGCTGCGTTCTTCTACTGACACTAGAGGCTGCAGTTCTTCTACTGACCACTAGAGGCTGCAGTTCCTCTACTGAACACTAGAGGCTTCAGTTCTTCTACTGAACACTAGAGGCTGCTTCTTCTACTGCACCACTAGAGGCTGCAGTTCCTCTACTGACCACTAGAGGCTTCAGTTCTTCTTACTGAACACTAGAGGCTGCAGTTCTCTACTGAACCTAGAGGCTGCAGTTCTCTCTAACGGACCACTAGAGGCTGCAGTTCTACTGAACACTAGAGCTGCAGTTCTTCTACTGAACACTAGAGGCTGCAGTTCTCTACTGACCACTAGAGGCTGCAGTTCTCGACCAACCACTAGAGGCTGCAGTTCTTCTACTGACAGAGGCTGCAGTTTTCTACTGAACACTAGAGGCTGCAGTCCTCGACCAACCACTGAGGCTGCAGTTTCTCTACCGACCCACTAGAGGCTGCAGTTCCTCTACTGAACACTAGAGGCTGCAGTTCCTCTACCGACCACTAGAGGCTGCAGTTCTTCTACTGAACGCTAGAGGCTGCAGTTTCTCTACTGACCACTAGAGGCTGCAGTTCCTCTACTGACCACTATAGGCTTCAGTTCTTCTACTGAACACTAGAGGCTGCAGTTCTTCTACTGAACACTAGAGGCTGCAGTTCTTCTACTGACCCTAGAGGCTGCAGTTCCTCTACTGACCACTAGAGGCTGCGGTTCCTCTACGACACTAGAGGCTCCTACTACTGACCACTAGAGGCTGCAGTTCCTCTACCGACCGCTAGAGGCTGCAGTTCCTCTACTGACCACTAGAGGCTGCGGTACCTCTACTGACCACTAGAGGCTGCAGTTCCTCTACTGACCACTAGAGGCTGCAGTTCCTCTACCGACCACTAGAGGCTGCAGTTCCTCTACAGACCACTAGAGGCTGCAGTTCCTCTATCGACCACTAGAGGCTGCAGTTCCTCTACTGACCACTAGAGGCTGCAGTTCCTCTACTGACCACTAGAGCCTGCAGTTCCTCTATTGACCACTAGAGGCTGCAGTTCCTCCACCGACCACTAGAGGCTGCAGATCAGTCTCTAGATCAGCTTCTACGTCTGGCAGCAGGTGGATCCTACGGTTGAGGGACCTCGACTGTCATATCAGGATCCTTCTAAGGTAACTAATTAACTAACTAACCATTTAAAACTAGCGCTGCCAGAGCTGTAACGATGGGCAGCAGAGGTCTTGCAGTTGCTCAGGTGACCACTTACCTGCCACCGTTTGTGCCATTTAAACGTTGGTGATGAGACAGACATGTTAGTAATCAGCAGAGATTCTTCGTTTACGTGACGACTGGTTTGTGTGGTTTGATTGAATCTGTGAAATTAGAGGCACTAAAGTGGACATGGACATGTTTAGATAACTGTTTGGGCTTTGATCTGGTTTGGAGGCTGATGGAGGTAGAGGCCTGGTGATGAAGGTAACCAGTAACAGCAGTGGGACGGGAGGACAAGCATGGTGCTGACATGACCATACAGGAAATAGAGGATTTAGGATGTAACAGAGGCGGAGCTTCTGAGTCATGATCAAAATGAAACAAATCTGTTGTGGCAGATCAATATGACCAGAGATCAATAGTGCAGAATATAGAAGCTTCCGGAATGAGGTTCAGACCTCAGAGGATTTCTGTTGAGGTAAACAATGAAAATGAAAAAAAGAGAAGCTGGGTTGGAGCGTTTGAGTCCCTGAGGAGGTCTGATCGTTCCAACTGTTTGTTTACAGAAAACAAGAATCCTCGCGGGTTTTAAATTTACTAATTAATTATTGGCGAACGCTACAAGGTCGTTGAAGCAGCAGTTACTTCACTATCTGGGTTTTAATGGCGCCGGTTCCAACATGAGATTAACCAGAGAACTGAGAAGAACCAGGAACCACAGAAAAACCCAACCCCCAGAGACCTGGAGACCTCTGGACCTGCATCATCTGGACCTGTAGACCTCTGGACCTGTAGACCTCTGGACCTGCAGAACTCTGGACCTGCATCATCTGGACCTGCAGAACTCTGGACCTGCATCCTCTGGACCTGTAGACCTCTGGACCTGCAGACCTCTGGACCAGTAGACCTCTGGACCAGTGTCCTCTGGACCAGCAGACCTCTGGACCTGTAGAACTCTGGACCTGTAGACCTCTGGACCAGTGTCCTCTGGACCAGCAGACCTCTGGACCTGCAGACTACTGGACCTGCAGACCTCTGGACCAGTGTCCTCTGGACCTTCATCCTCTGGACCTGTAGACCTCTGGACCAGACCTCTGACCTGACCTGGACTGGACCTGGACCTCTGGACCTGGACCTCTGGACCTCTGACCTGACCTCTGGACCTGGACCAGACCTCTGACCTGGAGACCTCTGGACCTGGAGACCTCTGGACCTGCCTGACCTCTGGACCTGCAGACCTCTGGACCTGTAGACCTCTGGACCTGGAGGACCCTCTGGACCTGGATAGACCTCTGGACCTGGACCTCTGGACCAGCACCTGACCTCTGGACCTGCATCCTCTGGACCTGCAGACTACCTGGACCTGACCTCTGGACCTGCAGGACCTGTAGACCTCTGGACCTCCTCTGGACCTTCATCCTCTGGACCTGTTCCTGTGGACCTCTCTGGACCTGCTGGACCTGCAGACCTCTGGACCATGCCTCCTCTGGACCTGCATCCTCTGGACCAGCCCTCTGGACCTGTCACCTGACCTCTGGACCTGATCCTCTGGACCTGCAGACTCTGGACCTGCACCTCGGACCTGTCCTCTGGACTCTGGACCTGCCTCTCCTCTGGACGACCTCTGGACCTGCATCCTCTGGACCTGCAGACCTCTGGACCTGGACCTCTGGACCTCTGGACCTCCTGGACCTCTGGACCTACAGTCCTCTGGACCTGGACAGACCTCTGGACCTGCACGGACCTACCAGACCTGCTGGACCTGGACCAGACCTCTGGACCTCTGGACCTCTGGCCAGACCTCTGGACCTGCATCCTCTGGACCTGTACCTGTAGACCTGCTCCTGGACCTGGACCTGCAGACCTCTGGACCTGCATCCTCTGCAGGACCTCTGGACCTCTGGTCCTCATCCTCTGGACCTGCACCTGACCTCTGGACCTGCCTGCATCCTCTGGACCTGCAGACCTCTGAGACCTCTGGACCTACCTGGACCTGGTCCTCTGGACCTGCATCCTCTGGACCTCTGGACCTGTAGACATCTCTGGACCTGCCTGCATCCTCTGGACCTGCATCCTCTGGACCAGCGGACCTCTGGACCAGCAGTCCTCTGGACCAGCGGACCTCTGGACCTGCAGTCCTCTGGACCAGCGGACCTCTGGACCAGTAGACCTCTGGACCTGCAGACCTCTGGACCTGTAGATCTCTGGACAGATGAGACCAAAGACCAGAACCATGGGGGAGGAGACCAGCAGGACCACCTCAGACCCTCTGAGACCTGGACCGCTGCAGGAACATCCATGGATCATTGCTGATATACGGCTGGAGCCTCACTTGGATTTTTCCAGAACCTTCCAGAACATCCGGCGGATTCTTGGATTAACTGGTTTGGGTGGAGTCATCATCATGACATCATCATGACATCACAGAGGGTCTGTCCAGTTCTTTTCTCCAGTCTTTGGGCTCTCTCCTCTGATCCAGGTTTTGGACCAGCTGGGTCGGTTCAGTACGCTTTGTCACATGACGTGAACTGAACCCAACACAACTACATCTGACCTCCTACATCAGGTTCTGGAGGGTTCTGGAGTCCAGAACCAGCCGTAGTGGATCTGTGGCTACGTGGAGGTCCTCGCTATGATGGAATCCTCACTTTTCTGAGCAGTTAATTAATTAAAAAATATCCTGAATATTCATGAGTTCTTCCGACCAGCAGGTGATAACAGCCGAGGAACCGTCTGAGAAGGCGGGTCGTCCCGGTTCAGGTTGGAGATAAAAGTAGGAGAGACCCCCGAGACCTGCGTGACCTGACTGCTAATTAAGACCATCTGAGCTCCAAATCATCCTGTAATTAGAGTCGTTTAGAGCAGAATGAGCTCAGTGAGGTTCCCTTTAATCTGGTTCCAGCCGGTCCAGGTAGATGATGAAGATCTGGAGATGGAAAAACAGCTGGAACAGCTGGATGGAATAACCAGGGTGATGGCGGACCTGAAGATGCTGCTACAGTCTCATTAACAGGGTTGAGGGTTCCCTCCTCAGTCTGGGCTCATTAACAGGGTTGAGGGTTCCCTCCTCAGTCTGGGCTCATTAACAGGGTTGAGGGTTCCCTCCTCAGGCTGGGCTCATTAACAGGGTTGAGGGTTCCCTCCTCAGTCGGGGCTCATTAACAGGGTTGAGGGTTCCCTCCTCAGTCTGGGCTCATTAACAGGGTTGAGGGTTCCCCTCCTCAGTCTGGGCTCATTAACAGGGTTGAGGGTTCCCTCCCCAGTCTGGGCTCATTAACAGGTTGAGGGTTCCCCTCCCCAGTCTGGGCTCATTAACAGGTTTGAGGGTTCCCTCCCCAGTCTGGGCTCATTAACAGGGTTGAGGGTTCCCTCCCCAGTCTGGGCTCATTAACAGGGTTGAGGTTCCCTCCCCAGTCTGGGGCCCTCATTAACAGGGTTGAGGGTTCCCTCCCCAGTCTGGGCTCATTAACAGGGTTGAGGGTTCCCTCCCCAGTCTGGGCTCATTAACAGGGTTGGGGTTCCCTCCCCAGTCTGGGCTCATTACAGGGTGAGGGTTCCCTCCTCAGTCTGGGGATCATTAACAGGGTTGAGGGTTCCCTCCTCAGTCTGGGTCCCATTAAACAGGGTTGAGCTCAGGGTTCACTGCTGCTTCACAGAGGGATGTGTGTACTATCTATATATATATATATATATATATATATATATATATATATATATATATATATATATATTATATATATATATATATATATTCTTATATATATATATATATATATATATATATATTATATATATATATATATATATCTATATCTATATATATATATATATATATAGGGCTGGGCAAGTTAACTCATTATTATCATGTTAACTCATTAATTTATTAACACTGACATTTATTTTCTTGCGCATTAACGCATGTTGCTCACATGCTTTTATTTTGAAAAGTCGAAAAGTCTGTTATGGCTGCTGAAGAACTGGAAGAGGAGGTAAGGTTGCAGAAAAGCTGAAACAGACATGGAGAACGGTAAAAATCAGTGAACTTTACAGTTCAGGTAGCAACTCAGGTAGAAATATTAACAATTCTGTCTGAAAAAACCTTTCAAACACCTTTATTCAAGCCGACGGCATCATTCGTCCATGTTCCATCAGATCTGCTCCATGTGTTCACTGTCCTGCTGTTCTCTAGCTGGTTACTGCAGTGCGGCTCCATCTAGTGGCACAGATGTGTAATGACAACAGAAAGTCCAGTCCTCCATTATAAAACTAATTCAGTTCTGTGGCCCGTTTTTTTAATTTTGTATTTTTGATCCAAGTCTAAAATTTAAATATAAAAAAAAAACAGGCGTTTTTTTTGTTTTTTTTGTGTTAGATTAAAGAAAGAGGAATGTAATAAAAGGTCACTTTTTAATTTTTTTTTTTTATTTTTGATTGACAATTGAAAATGGAAAGAATGATTGATACACAGATTGGTAAAGTAACAGAACTTTAACATGGACATTTTTATTTTAAAGTTCTCCCAGACGGAGGATTCAACAGAAACAAGGTTATTTGTAACAACTGACAAGTTGAACTCCCCGTTAAAAGTTTCTGCTGTTACCTCAGAAATTAATGTTTTAATGTTCTGATTGTGGCTCAGGATTTTGTTCGTAGACTTTTTTCTATTTTTTATAAAAACAGGATGACATTAATGTCCTGGCAGTGATAATAAGCTTGATTTTATTTTACATTTTTTAAGATGAGATTTACACTAAATATGTGTTACTAACAAGTGCTGATGTTAAAACTGTTTAACAACAAATGTTATGACACTTTAGTTCATATGGCAACAGAACATTTAAATAAAAGTGACCTTTACACTACTATTGAATTTATCATTTCATTTTGCATATAGGATGCAATTAATCGTGATTGATCAGGGAAATAATGCGATTAATCGCGATTAATCAGGGAAATAATGCATTATTTCCCTGATTAATCGTGAATTATTGCATTATTTTCCTGATTAATCACAAATAATTGCATTAGCGATTAATCGCATTATTTCCCTGATTAATTGTGATTAATCAGGGAAATAATGCGATTATTTGTGATTAATCAGGGAAATAATGCGATTATTTGCGATTAATCGGGAAATAATGCATTATTTCCCTGATTAATCGCGATTAATCAGGGAAATAATGCATTATTTCCGATTAATCGGGAAATAATGCGATTAATTGCGATTAATCAGGGAAATAATGAGATTAATTGCGATTAATCAGGGAAATAATGTAATTATTTGCGATTAATCGGGAAATAATGCGATTAATCACGATTAATCGGGGAAATAATGCGATTAATCGCGATTAATCAGGGAAATAATGAGATTAATCGCGATTAATCAGGGAAACAATGCGATTATTTGCGATTAATCGGGAAATAATGCGATTAATCACGATTAATTAGGGAAATAACACAATTTTTCCCGATTAATCAGGGAAATAATGTGATTAATCGCGATTAATCACGGAAATAATGCGATTAATCGTGATTAATCAGGGAACTAATGCAATAATTTGTGATAAATCAGGGATATAATGCAATAATTCACGATTAATCAAATTAATGCGATTATCAAAAATAATGTGATTCAACGCGATTAATAGGGAATAATGAGATTATCGTGATTAATCATGGAAATATGTGATTAATTGGCGAGTAATTAGAAATAATGCGATTATTTGTGATTAATCAGGGAAATAATGCAATAATTCACGATTAATCAGGGAAATACTGCGATTAATCAGGGAAATAATGTGATTCATCGTGATTAATCAGGGAAATAATGCGATTATTTGCGATTAATCGGGAAATAATGCGATTAATTGCAATTAATCAGGGAAATAATGTGATTAATCGCGATTAAGCAGGGAAATAATGAGATTTATCGCGATTAATCAGGGAAATAATGTAATTATTTGCGATTAATCGGGAAATAATGCGATAATCGCGATTAATCAGGGAAATAATGCAATATTTGTGAATATCAGGGAAATAATGCAATCATTATTATTCAGGGAATTAATGCGATTAATCAGGGAAATAATGTGATTCATCGCGATTAATCAGGGAAATAATGAGATTAATTGGATTAATCACGGAAATAATGCAATTAATCGTTTATCAGGGAATAAGGCATTATTTGGATAATCAGGGAAATAATAATCAGGAAATAATGCAATAATGCGATTAATCGGGAAAAAATCGCGATTAATCAGGGAAATAATGCGATTATTTGCGATTAATCGGGAAATAATGCGATTAATTGCGATTAATCAGGGAAATGCGATTATCGCGATTAATAAAGCGAGATTAATCGCATTAATCAGGGAAATAATGTGATTATTTGCGATTAATCGGGAAATAATGCGATTAATCGCGATTAATCAGGGAATTAATGAGATTATTTGTGATTAATCAGGGAAATAATGCGATTATTTGCGATTAATTGGGAAATAATGCGATTAATCGCGATTAATTAGGGAAATAACACAATTTTTCCTGATTAATCAGGGAAATAATGCGATTAATCGCGATTAAGTAATTTTAATCGTTGCCCAGCCCTAGTATTTATATAATCTGATATCTGTGTACGTCCTTCATCTGAATCGAATGGACGGTCCCGGTCCAAATGTCTGCTTCCCTGCAGCCTGATCGGATCATCTGTGGTGTCACAGCAGAGACAGTGCAGCAGCCACATCATCGACTGCTGGGCTTCACGCCTCGATTCAGTCGGGACCGAATCCTCGTCGCCGCCGTTTGCTTCTGCAGATCAGCAGCAGCGAGCTAATCCGTTGAGACGTGGCTGAAGGGGACGGCGTTTACGGCCGTTCCAGATGACCACACTTGAAGGTAACGGTGATGTGATAATCGCTGCAGAGAGAATCAAGACAAACACCGGGAGAGACGCGTCTCTGAGGAGCTTCTGCTCTCAAACTGATGGAGCGGCTTGTTTGAAGTCCGAAGGCCTTCAGGCGGAGGTCCGGTCTGCACAGCTGGCCTCCCTCTGCACCGCCATCGATTCCTGCTTTCCATTTATGTTGTTCAATTTAGCGTCCGGCAACTCTCATAAAGAAAGATCTGGACCCAATGGGCCCAGTTGGGTTTCAGCTCCGACCTTGAATGCACAACAGGATATATTTTTTCACCCCCGACTCGTCGGCCTCGGAGAGTTTCTGCAGCGAACACATAAAACACGTTTGCAGTGACTCGGCGCATTTATCTTCCAGTGACTCGGCACATTTATCTCCCAGATGTGGCGTTCAGGTCTATTAGAGGTGTGGGAGTTGAAAACGCCGGTCTGCTCGGGGCTCCGCCTCCTCCAGACTGCTGGAAACGTGTGTGTTGGTAGCCTCTCCTCTGATCCTTTGATTTGTTCTGCTAAAACATTAAAAACCCGTCTGATCAAAGCGGGTCAAACAGAACCGCGACAAACAGCAATACGCTTTTACTCGGCCATCACTTATTGAACAAAAGAGAAACATCTGTCTTTGAAAACCAAAAGCTTCAGGAGCAGTGAGTGGGGGAGGGGCTTCCTGTCTGTCAAGGTTCAGGGGGAGGGGCTTCCTGTCTGTCACGGTTCTGGGGGAGGGGCTTTCTGTCGGACCT
>JAGFBZ010002323.1:52500-175000 GCA_018398805.1 Hirundichthys speculiger
ACCTGATGGACCTGATGGATCTGATAGACCTGATAGACCTGACGGACCTGATAGACCTGATAGACCTGACAGCCCTGATGGACCTGACGGACTTGATGGACTTGATGGAGCTGATGGACCTGATGGACCTGAGAGACCTGACGGACCTGATAGACTTGATGGACCTGATGGACCTGAGAGACCTGATGGACCTGAGAGACCTGACGGACCTGATAGACTTTATGGACCTGATGGACCTGACGGACCTGATAGACCTGATAGACCTGATAGGCCTGACGGACCTGATGGATCTGATAGACCTGATGGACCTGATGGACCCGATAGACCCTATGGACTTGATGGTCCTGATGGACCTGATGGACCCGATAGACCCGATGGACCCGATGGACCTGATGGACCTGATGGACCTGATGGACCTGATGGACCTGATGGACCTGATTGACCTGATGGACCTGATGGACCTGATAGACCTGATAGAACTGACGGACCTGATAGACCTGATAGACCTGACGGCCCTGATGGACCTGATGGACTTGATGGACTTGATGGACCTGATGGACCTGATGGACCTGATAGACCTGATGGACCTGATGGACCTGATGGAGCTGATAGACCTGATGAACCTGAGAGACCTGATGGACCTGAGAGACCTGATGGACCTGAGAGACCTGATGGACCTGATGGACCTGAGAGGCCTGATGGACCTGATGGACCTGATGGACCTGATGGACCTGATGGGACCTGATGGACCTGATAGACCTGATAGACCTGACCCTGATGACCTGAACCTGACGGACCTGATGGACCTGATGGACCTGATGATGACCTGATGGACCTGATGGACCTGATGATGACCTGAGAGCCTGATGGACCTGATGGACCTGAGAGGCCTGATGGACCTGATGGACCTGATAGACCAGAGAGACCTGACAGACCTGACGGACTTGATGGACTTGATGGACTTGATGGACCTGATGGACCTGATAGACCTGAGAGGCCTGATGGACCTGATAGACCTGAGAGGCCTGATAGACCTGATGGACCTGACAGACCTGATAGACCTGGCGGACCTGATGGACCTAATAGGCCTGATGGACCTGACGGACCTGGCGGACCTGAGAGACTTGATGGACCTGATGGACCTGACGGACCTGATAGACCTGATAGACCTTATGGACCTGATGGACCTGATGGACCTGATAGGCCTGACGGACCTGACGGACCTGGCGAACCTGACGGACGTGAGAGACCTGATGGACCTGAGAGACCTGACGGACCTGATAGACTTGATGGACCTGATGGACCTGACGGACCTGATAGACCTGATAGACCTGATAGACCTGATGGACCTGAGAGACCTGATGGACCTGATGGACCTGATAGGCCTGATGGACCTGATGGACCTGATAGACCTGATAGACCTGATGGCCCTGATGGACCTGACGGCCTTGATGGACTTGATGGACCTGATGGACCTGATAGACCTGATGGACCTTATGGACCTGATGGACCTGACAGACCTGAGAGACCTGATGGACCTGATGGACCTGATAGACCCGATGGACCTGATGGACCTGATGGACCCGATAGACCCGATGGACCTGATGGACCTGATGGACCTGATGGACCTGATGGACCTGATGGACCTGATGGACCCGATGGACCTGATGGACCCGATGGACCCGATGGACCCGATGGACCTGATGGACCCGATAGACCTGATGGACCTGATGGACCCTATAGACCTGATGGACCTTCAGCTCTCATCACTTCTGTTTTCTCAGTTCTTTTTTCTCACTAAAGTCTGGAGTTCTGAGCGGTCGTCTTCAGGTGTTGAAGACTATAATCTGAACGGGGGGGGGGGGGGGGGTGGGGGAGGGTGTTCGTGTTTGGGTTGGGCGGTGGTGGGTGGTGGGGGGGGGGGCTCCACCAGCAGCAGCAGCCGCTGCATCAACATTTCACTGACCCTAACCCCCTAACCCCCTAACCCCGAAACCATCTCAGACCATTTGGACCCACGTTTAACTCAGATGGGTCCACATGGACCTGCTGGCTGGACAGAAACCCGTCCAGGCCGCTTCAGTCTCCTGCTGATGTCGTGGACCTTCATCTTGTTCCTGTTTTATTTGTTTTTGCTGCTGATTTATTTGGAGCCGTTCTGTTCTGAATGTGTTCTGGAACCAGTAACAGCAGCCGCAGCTAAACGAGATAAAGCTAATTGTTTATTCCTTTGGGTTGATATGAACGGCGTTACAAGCAAGGTTAATTAGCCCAATAAAATCTGGAGCATAATTGATGAAGATCATGTCTGTGATTAGCAAACAAGAGTTCCGCAGCTTTATTCCAATTACGAACGTGATGAATGGCGGGTGACAGTCCGCTGGCTCGGCTCGCCGTGTTTACACAAGAACCCCCTGAACCCGGTTTAAGAACCGCCGTTTAGCGGTGACATACAGTAAAAGTCACAGCTTTACAGCCCGCGATAAAGTCACGGCTCATAAATCACGTCACGCCGCAGCTGTTCTGCTCCGAGCTCTGATAATGACTTACGTTCTGACAGCAGGCCAGGAAAGAAATGCATGCTGGGTATTCTTCAGAGTCTTCTTCTTCAGCCGGCTGGACTCGGAGCAGATAAAAGCTCACCTCCGGGTCGTTAGCGTCGCTTCGGTATGACAGCGCCTGACAGGTGACGGGCGGAGGCCGGCGCTGGTGACGGTCCCAGGAGGAAACGACTGATCCGATGGAGAGAATCAGTCACAGCTGACGGACGGCTGGATGATTAACTAACGAGCTGCTGACAGACGGCTGGATGATTAACTAACGAGCTGCTGACAGACGGCTGGATGATTAACTAACGAGCTGCTGACCGGAGCTGAGACGACTCAGGGATCTGGACCAGTTCACCAGGTATCCTCTACCCACACACCTGGACCAGGGGAGAGCAGCAGCAGATATCTACCAATGTTGTGAAGCAAATGTTTTCAGATTTAATCCCCCTCTGTAATTAATCCTGATAATTAGTTTTAAATTATGATGCTCTTGTCGTCATGGTGATGGGCTGATCCAAACCAACTCTCAGAATAAAATAAGAAAACTACCGCAGTTTACTGCACCTCTGGCCCACTGGAGGAGGAACCAGAGGAGTCATCGTGGAGGAGGAACCAGAGGGGTCATCGTGGAGGAGGAACCAGAGGAGTCATCATGGAGGAGGAACCAGAGGAGTCATCGTGGAGGAGGAACCAGAGGAGTCATCATGGAGGAGGAACCAGAGGAGTCATCTTGGAGGAGGAAGCAGAGAGATCATCATGGAGGAGGGACCAGAGGCTGTCCCGTTATCGTGTTTCTGGATATTTACTTAAGAAGAGAACTTTACAGGAAACAAAGCTAGTTGTCATTAAAAAGACTTCCAGAGAATTAAAACTTCGGTTCGTCTCCCTGATTGTTGACACCTGTCCATCGTTTGCTCCTCTGTCTATTTAAGTCGGTGTTGGCTGGTTTGTCTGTTCATACTTCCTGGTGTCTCTGTCTCCATCACTGTCAGCGTCTGTGTCCGTCACCATCTGCATCTGCGTCTCCGTCTGCATCTCCGTCTGCGTCAGCGTCTCCGTCTGCATCTCCATCTGCATCTGCGTCTTCATCTGCGTCTGCGTTTCCGTCTGCATCTGCGCCAGCATCTCCGTCTGCGTCTGCATCTGCACCTGCATCTGTGTCAGTGTTTGCATCTGCGTCTGCATCTGCATCAGCGTCTCCGTCTGCATCTCTGTCTGCATCTCTGTCTGTGTCAGCGTCTCCGTCTGCGTCTGCATCTCCGTCTGCATCTGCGTCTCCATCTGCGTCTGCGTTTCCATCTGCATCTGCGTCTCCGTCTGTGTCTCCGTCTGCATCTGCATCTCCGTCTGCGTCTCCGTCTGTGTCTACGTCTGCATCTGCGTCTGCATCTCCATCTGCATCTGCGTCTGCATCTGCGTCTGCGTTTCCGTCTGCATCTGCATCAGCGTCTGCGTCTGGGTCTGCGTCTGCGTCTGCACCAACGTCTCCGTCTGCATCAGCGTCAACGTCAGCATCTGCGTCAGCGTCTCTATCTGCATCTGCATCTGCGTCTGTGTCTGCATCAGCGTCTCTGTCTGCGTCTCTGTCTGCATCTGCATCTGCGTCTGCATCTGCGTCAGTGTCTGCATCTGCGTCTGCGTCTGCATCTGCGTCAGCGTCAGCGTCTCCATCTGCATCTGCGTCTCCATCTGCGTCTGCGTTTCCATCTGCATCTGCGTCTCCGTCTGCATCAGCGTCTCTGTCTGCGTCTCTGTCTGCATCTGCATCTGCGTCTGCATCTGCGTCAGTGTCTGCATCTGCGTCTGCGTCTGCATCTGCGTCAGCGTCAGCGTCTCCATCTGCATCTGCGTCTCCGTCTGCATCTGCATCTGCGTCAGCATCAGCGTCTCCGTCTGCATCTGTCTGCGTCAGCGTCTCTGTCTGCGTCTGCATCTGCGTCAGCATCAGCGTCTGCGTTTCCATCTGCATCTGCGTCTCCGTCTGTGTCTCCGTCTGCATCTGCATCTGCGTCAGCATCAGCGTCTCCGTCTGCATCTGTCTGCGTCAGCGTCTCCGTCTGCATCTGCATCTGCGTCAGCATCAGCGTCTCCGTCTGCATCTGTCTGCGTCAGCGTCTCTGTCTGCGTCTGCATCTGCATCAGTGTCTCCATCTGCGTCAGCATCTCCGTCTGCATCTCCATCTGCATCTGCGTCTCCATCTGCGTTTCCATCTGCATCTGCGTCTCCGTCTGTGTCTCCGTCTGCATCTGCATCTCCGTCTGCGTCTCCGTCTGTGTCTACGTCTGCATCTGCGTCTGCATCTCCATCTGCATCTGCGTCTGCATCTGCGTCTCCGTCTACATCTGCATCTGCGTCTCCATCTGCGTCTGCGTTTCCGTCTGCATCTGCATCAGCGTCTGCGTCTGGGTCTGCGTCTGCATCTGCGTCTGCACCAACGTCTCCGTCTGCATCAGCGTCAACGTCAGCATCTGCGTCAGCATCTCTATCTGCATCTGCATCTGCGTCTGTGTCTGCATCAGCGTCTCTGTCTGCGTCTCTGTCTGCATCTGCATCTGCATCTGCATCTGCGTCTGCATCTGCGTCAGTGTCTGCGTCTGCATCTGCGTCAGCGTCTGCATCTGCATCAGCGTCTGCATCTGCATCAGCGTCTCCGTCTGCGTCTCCGTCTGCGTCTCCGTCTGCGTCTCCGTCTGCGTCTCCGTCTGCGTCTCCGTCTGCGTCAGTGTCTCCGTCTGCGTCTGCATCTGCATCAGTGTCTCCATCTGCGCCAGCATCTGCATCTGCATCAGTGTCTCTGTCTGTGCCAGCATCTCCGTCTGCGTCAGCGTCTCCGTCTGCATCTCCATCTGCATCTGCGTCTCCATCTGCGTCTGCGTTTCCGTCTGCGTCTGCGTCTCCGTCTGCGTTTCCATCTGCGTCTGCGTCTCCATCTGCGCCAGCATCTCCGTCTGCGTCTCCATCTGCATCTGCATCTCCATCTGCATCTGCGTCTCCATCTGCATCTGCGTCTGCATTTGCGTCTTCGTCTGCGTCTGCGCCAGCATCTCCGTCTGCGTCAGCGTCTCCGTCTGCGTCTCCATCTGCATCTGCGTCTCCATCTGCGTCTGCATTTCCGTCTGCATCTGCGTCTCCGTCTGCGCCAGCATCTCCGTCTGCGTCAGCATCTCCGTCTGCGTCTGTGTCTCCGTCTGCGCCAGCATCTCCGTCTGCGTCTGCGTCTGCATCTCCATCTGCATCTGCGTCTCCATCTGCGTCTGCGTTTCCATCTGCGTCTGCGTCTGCGTCTCCGTCTGCGCCAGCATCTCCGTCTGCATCAGCGTCTCCGTCTGCATCTCCATCTGCATCTGCTTCTGCGTTTACATTTGCATCTCCATCTGCATCTGCGTCTCCATCTGCGTCTGCGTTTCCGTCTGCATCTGCGTCTCCGTCTGCGTCTCAGTCTGTGTCTGCGTTTCTGTCTGCGTCCGCGTCTCCGCCTGCGTCTGCGTTTCCGTCTGCGTTTCCGTCTGCGTTTCCGTCTGCGTCTCCGTCTGCGCCAGCATCTCCGTCTGCATCAGCGTCTCCGTCTGCATCTCCATCTGCATCTGCGTCTCCATCTGCATCAGTATCTCCGTCTGCGTCTCAATCTCCGTCTGCGTCTCCGTCAGTGTCTCCATCTGCGCCAGCGTCTCCGTCTGCATATCCGTCTGCGTCTGCATCTGCGTCTGCATCTGCATCAGTGTCTCCGTCTGCGCCAGCATCTCCGTCTGCGTCAGCGTCTCCGTCTGCATCTCCATCTGCATCTGCGTTTCCGTTTGCGTTTCCGTCTGCGTCTCCGTCTGCGCCAGCATCTCCGTCTGCATCAGCGTCTCCATCTCCATCTGCATCTGCGTCTCCATCTGCATCAGCGTCTCCGTCTGCGTCTCAATCTCCGTCTGCGTCTGCATCTGCATCTGCATCTGCGTCTGCGTCTGCGCCAGCATCTCCGTCTGCGTCAGCGTCTCCGTCTCTGTCTGCGCCAGCATCTCCGTCTGCGTCAGCGTCTCCATCTGCATCTGCATCTCCATCTGCGTCTGCGTTTCCATCTGCGTCTGCGTCTGCGTCTCCGTCTGTGCCAGCATCTCCGTCTGCGTCAGCGTCTCCGTCTGCATCTCCATCTGCATCTGCGTCTCCATCTGCGTCTGCGTTTACGTCTGCGTCTCCGTCTGCGCCAGCATCTCCGTCTGCGTCAGCGTCTCAGTCTCCGTTTGCGTCTGCGCCTGCATCTGCGCCAGCATCTCCGTCTGCGTCTGCGTTTCCGTCTGCGTCTTTGTCTGCGTCTGCGTTTCCGTCTCCGTCTGTGTCTGCGTCTCCGTCTGTGTCTGCGTCTGCGTTTCCGTCTGCGTCAGCGTCTCCGTCTGCATCTCCATCTGAATCTGCGTCTCCATCTAAGTCTGTGTTTCCATCTGAGTTTCCGTCTGCGTCTGCGTCTGCGTCTCCGTCAGCATCTCTGTCTGCATCTCCATCTGCATCTGCGTCTCCATCTGCATCTGCGTTTGCATCTGCGTCTGCATCTACATCAGTGTCTCCGTCTGCGTCAGCATCTCCGTCTGCATCTCCATCTGCATATGCGTCTCCATCTGCGTCTGCGTTTCCGTCTGTGTCTCCGTTTGCGTCTCCATCTGCGTCTGCGTTTGCGTCTGCGTCTGCGCCAGCATCTCCGTCTGCGTCAGCGTCTCCGTCTGCGTCTGCGTCTCTCTCGTCTGCGTCAGCGTCTCCATCTGCGTCTGCGTCTCCGTCTGCGTCTGCGTTTGCGTCTGCGTCTGCGCCTGCGTCTGCGCCAGCATCTCCGTCTGCGTCTGCGTTTCCGTCTGCGTCTGCGTCTGCGTCTGCGTCTGCGTTCCGTCTGCGTCTGCATCTGCGTCTGCATCTGCGTCTGCGCCAGCATCTCCGTCTGCGTCAGCGTCTCCGTCTGCATCTCCATCTGAATCTGCGTCTCTATCTGCGTCTGCGTTTCCGTCTGCGTCTGCGTCTCCGTCTCCGTCTGCGCCAGCATCTCCGTCTGCGTCAGCATCTCTGTCTGCATCTCCATCTGCATCTGCGTTTGCGTCTGCATCTCCGTCTGCGTTTCCGTCTCCGTCTGCGTCTGCGTCTCCGTCTGTGTCTGCATCTGCATCTGCGTTTCCGTCTGCGTCAGCGTCTCCGTCTGCATCTCCATCTGAATCTGCGTCTCCATCTAAGTCTGCGTTTCCGTCTGAGTTTCCGTCTGCATCTGCGTCTCCGTCTGCGCCAGCATCTCCGTCTGCGTCAGCATCTCTGTCTGCATCTCCATCTGCATCTGCGTCTCCATCTGCATCTGCGTTTCCGTCTGCGTCTCCGTCTGCGTCTCCATCTGCATCTGCGTCTCCATCTGCGTCTGCGTTTCCATCTGCGTCTGCGTCTCCGTCTGCGCCAGCATCTCCGTCTGCGCCAGCATCTCCGTCTGCGTCAGCGTCTCCGTCTGCATCTGCGTCTCCATCTGCGTCTGCGTTTGCGTCTGCGCCTGCATCTGCGCCAGCATCTCCGTCTGCGTCAGCGTCTCCGTCTCCGTCTGCGCCAGCATCTCCGTCTGCGTCAGTGTCTCCGTCTGCATCTGCGTCTCTATCTGCGTCTGCGTTTCCGTCTGCGTCTCCATCTCCGTCTGCGCCAGCATCTCCGTCTGCGTCAGCATCTCTGTCTGCATCTCCATCTGCATCTGCGTTTGCGTCTGCATCTCCGTCTGCGTTTCCGTCTCCGTCTGCGTCTGCGTCTCCGTCTGTGTCTCCGTCTGTGTCTGCATCTGCGTCTGCGTTTCCGTCTGCGTCAGCGTCTCCGTCTGCATCTCCATCTGAATCTGCGTCTCCATCTAAGTCTGCGTTTCCGTCTGAGTTTCCGTTTGCATCTGCGTCTCCGTCTGCGCCAGCATCTCCGTCTGCGTCAGCATCTCTGTCTGCATCTCCATCTGCATCTGCGTCTCCATCTGCATCTGCGTTTCCGTCTGCGTCTCCGTCTGCGTCTCCATCTGCATCTGCGTCTCCATCTGCGTCTGCGTTTCCATCTGCGTCTGCGTCTCCGTCTGCGCCAGCATCTCCGTCTGCGTCAGCGTCTCCGTCTGCATCTGCGTCTCCATCTGCGTCTGCGTTTGCGTCTGCGCCTGCATCTGCGCCAGCATCTCCGTTTGCGTCAGCGTCTCCGTCTCCGTCTGCGCCAGCATCTCCGTCTGCGTCTGCGTTTCCGTCTGCGTCTGCGTCTTTGTCTGCGTCTGCGTCTGCGTCTGCGTCTTTGTCTGCGTCTGCGTCTCCGTCTGCGTTTCCGTCTCCGTCTGCGTCTCCGTCTGTGTCTGCGTCTGCGTCTGCGTCTGCGTCTGCGTTTGCGTCTGCGTCTGCGTTTCCGTCTGCATCTGCGTCTGCGCCAGCATCTCCGTCTGCGTCAGCATCTCTGTCTGCATCTCCATCTGCATCTGCGTTTGCGTCTGCGTCTCCGTCTGTCTCTGTCTCCGGTTCCTGTCCTGCTGTCCCGTAACCATGTTTCTAGATATTTCCTTAAGAAAAGAACTTTACAGGAAACAAAGAAGCTCGTTGTCCTGAAAAAGATTTCGAGAGAATTAAAACTTTATATCCTGAAATAAATTCAAAAACAACTTTGGTTGTAAATTACGCTACTTTGTTGAAAGGAGCTGATTTTTTTTGTCATAAAATCTTATTAAATCTTATTTATTGTTAAAAATTTAACAAAATTAGAAATTATTTACCCTAAAATCATTTTTTCTCATAAAATCAAAAAATGTACCAAAAAAAATTCAAAAACTTTTTGTAGAAAAATATAAACTTTAGTAAAATTGCACCTTTTTGTTTTGAAAATCACAAAATCAACAGTTTAACGCACTTTTTTCTTTTAGTCACAAATGTTTTACTTTAGCAAAAATTGCTACTTCTTTTCACCTAAAATTGCAACGTTTTGTCCTAAAAACACAAACGTTTGTTCTAAAATCACTAATTTTATAATTTTTGCTGCTTTTTGGTTAAAAGTGAATTTTTGTTATAAATTCTAGAATTTCACGCAATCATGAATTTTTGACTTTAAATTTTAACTATTTGTTGTAAAATCACAAATTTTTGAATAATCAGGACTTCTGGAGAACAAATTCCACCTTTTCGTCCTAAAAGCTGAAACTCGGGTTGAAACTGAAACAACAGCTGGACCCGTTCGTCTTTGGGGGACCAGCTGGACCCGCTTGTCTCTGGGGAACCAGCTGGACCCGTTGGTCTCTGGGGGACCAGCTGGACCCGCTTGTCTCTGGGGAACCAGCTGGACCCGTTGGTCTCTGGGGGACCAGCTGGACCCGCTTGTCTCTGGGGAACCAGCTGGACCCGTTGGTCTTTGGGGGACCAGCTGGACCCGCTTGTCTCTGGGGGACCAGCTGGACCCGTCGGTCTCTGGGGGACCAGCTGGACCCGTTGGTCTCTGGGGGACGAGCTGGACTCCCACTCTGGACCCACATGGTCCCGGTCTTGGCTGGTGTCTCCTGATCGGTTCTGGACTCGTCCACACCGTGCGACCGCGCTGCCTGATCTATTTCAGGTATTTGCATCTTCCTCTCTATCGATGTGTCTCATCTCGTCGTCACGGCGACGGAGTATTAACATTCCCCCCACACCCCCTCCCCCCTGAATAAACAAGTGAGATGTCAAAATGAGATCGTTATCAGCGAGCTTCTAAATCAATCCATCCCAGTTAATTAGCTGCTTGATAGATGGATGGCAGGGAGGCCGTCACCCCCCAAACCACTCCAGAGGACCAGACCTGCTGCTCAGACCTCCTGACAGCAGCCAGCGGCTCCAGGTGGACCACACCTGGTGGACCACACCTGGTGGACCACACCTGGTGGACCACACCTGGGCGCAGAGAGGGACCCCCATGAGAAGCCAGCGATGGTCTGGACCTGAAACACCTCCTCAGTGAGGCGTCCTTCAGGGTTCATGGAAAACCTGGAAAAGTCCCGGGATTTCAGATAAAACTGTATTTCAAGCAAAAATGGTGAATGATGAAAAAAAAACAGCGCAGCAGACGTCTGGTCCACGGTTGGAGCATCTCTGTCGTCCAGTGGCAGCAGGTAGGAGGCGTGGCTTTAACCATCCACAGATTTATGAAGACGAGTACCAGCCACAGCTGGAGAGAGACACTGGAGATGCAACTACAGCTACAGCAGCTTCTGCAGCAGCTACGGCAGGAGCTACAGCAGTAGCTACAGCAACAGCTTCAGTAGCTACAGCAGCAGCTTCAACAGGAGCTCCTGCAGCAGCTAAGGCAGCAGCTTCTTCAGCAGCTTCGGCAGCAGCTACGGCAGTAGCTACAGCAGCAGCAACAGCTGCCGTAGCTTCTGCAGCAGCTACAGCAGCAGCTTCGGCAGCAGCTACGGCAGTAGCTACAGCAGCTACGGCAGCAGCTTCTGCAGCAGCTACAGCAGCAGCTTCGACAGCAGCTACGGCAGTAACTACAGCAGCTACGGCAGCAGCTTCTGCAGCAGCTACGGCAGCAGCTATGGCAGCAGCTTCTGCAGCAGCTACGGCAGCAGCTACAGCAGCAGCTAAGGCAGCAGCTATGGCAGCAGCTTCTGCAGCAGCTTCTGCAGCAGTTACGACAGCAGCTACAGCAGCAGCTTCTGCAGCAGCTACGGCAGCAGCTTCTGCAGCAGCTATGACAGCAGCTAAGGCAACAGCTACGGCAGCAGCTTCTGCAGCAGCTTCTGCAGCAGCTTCTGCAGCAGCTTCTGCAGCAGCTACAGCAGCAGCTTCTGCAGCAGCTTCGTTAGCAGCTACAGGAGCAGCTAAGGCAGCAGCTACGGCAGCAGCTACAGCAGCAGCTACGGCAGCAGCTACGGCAGCAGCTTCAGCAGCAGCTAAGGCAGCAGCTACAGCAGCAGCTACGGCAGCAGCTACAGCAGCAGCTTCGGCAGCAGCTTCTGCAGCAGCTACGGCAGCAGCTACAGCAGCAGCTTCGGCAGCAGCTTCTGCAGCAACTACGGCAGCAGCTACAGCAGCAGCTGAAGCAGATTCTGTCTGTCTGTCCTGGTCTGCGTCCTTCTGTAATTCCACCACCAAACAGCAGGTGGCGTCAGAGCTGATGGCGAAGCCTCTGAAGGGACGTTTCTAAGGGTGGACATGGTCTTCGTGTCTTCTTGTCCTCCAGGCTGAAAGGAGGCTGGAACTCCTGAACTGGTGAAAGAATTCATCCAGGTGTAAAATGTGAAGCTCTTTCATTCTTTGTTCCTTCGTGTCTTCGGTTCTGTTTCGGCGCTAAAACGCTCAACTGCTGCTTTTTTACTCTGCTGCTGTTAAATATGAACTCCGGACCTTCACAGGTGACCTTTAAATCTCCTGATCCGCTCCTCTAAATCCACCGTACAGTTTCTGTTTGACAACATTCCTGACATTTACGTGAGAGCGTCTCCGACAGCCCGAGGTCGTCCGGAGGTCGGCGTCCCCGCTCAGAGGACGGAGCTGCAGCGTCTCTTCACTTCTCGTCACGTCACTGCGCTGATTTCTTCCCCTTTTTCCCCGGTTTTCAGCAGGATTATTCCGTCCCAGTAACTCCAGCGCCGCCTCCACCGGTTCCTCTGGTTCTCTGTTGTCACGGAGACGAGCTTCGGGTCTGACGAGGAAGAAGATGAAGATGAGGATCGTGCTCTCCAGCAGAACCGCCGACCCACCAGATGATGTCATGGACCTGGAAATGTCCCATGAATAGAAGAACCTCTGGGCTGCTGGTCTGCAGAAACCACGTCCACCAGAGACAAAACACAGATCCAAAGCCAAGCAGCTAAGAGACATCACTTCATAAAAGAGGTTTGACTCCATCAGAGAGGACCAGGACCAGGACCAGGACCAGGACCAGGACCCAGGACCAGGACCAGGACCAGGACCAGGACCAGGACCAGGACCAGGACCAGGACCCAGGACCAGGACCAGGACCAGGACCAGGACCAGGACCAGGACCAGGAACCAGGACCAGGACCAGGACCAGGACCAGGACCAGGACAGGACCAGGACCAGGACCAGGACCAGGACCAGGACCAGGACCAGGACCAGCACAGGACCAGGACCACGACCAGACCAGGACCAGGACCAGGACCAGGACCAGGACCAGGACAGGACCAGGACCAGGACCAGGACCAGGACCAGGACCAGGACCAGGACCAGGACCAGGACCAGGACCAGGACCAGGACCAGGACCAGGACCAGGACCAGGACCAGGACCAGGACCAGGACCAGGACCAGGACCAGGACCAGGACCAGGACCAGGACCAGGACCAGGACCAGGACCAGGACCAGGACGGACAGGACCAGGACCAGGACCAGGACCAGGACCAGGACCAGGACCAGGACCAGGACCAGGACCAGGACCAGGACCAGGACCAGGACCAGGACCAGGACCAGGACCAGGACCAGGACCAGGACCAGGACCAGGACCAGGACCAGGACCAGGACCAGGACCAGGACCAGGACAGGACCAGGACCAGGACCAGGACCAGGACCAGGACCAGGACCAGGACCAGGACCTGGACCAGGACCAGGACCAGGACCAGGACCAGGACCTTAATTAATAGCTGAATCTAATTTAACGTTAACGTCCATCTGAACGTTCTTCATGGTTTATTCAGGTCTCCTTTCAGTCTGGTGCAGATGTGCAGACCTCCATAAAAGCAGATGTTTGTTGCTCTGGAGCATTCAGCTGTGTGTTAACACAATGCCAAGAAGGGAAGACATCAGTAAAGGCATTAGAGAGGCAGCTGGTTTCAAAACAATTTGGGTTAAGGTTCTACAGTGAAAAACACATTTATGAATGGAGAACATTCACAGCTGCCAATCATCCCAGGAGCAGAAACCTCCAGAACCTCCAGCAGACCTCCAGAAGACCTCCAGAAGAGATCCAGAAGACCTCCAGAAGATCCAGAAGACCTCCAGATGACCTTCAGAACCTCCAGAAGACTTCTAGAAGATCCAGAAGACCCCCAGAACCTCTAGAAGACCTCCAGAAGACCTCCAGAGAACCTCCAGAAGATCCAGAAGCCCTCCAGAGGACCTCCAGAACCTTCAGAAGACCTCTAGAAGATTCAGAACACCTCCAGAAGACCTCCAGAAGACCCAAAAATGCAACTAGACAAGCCCAGAGCTCCGTCTCAGACACCAGAGTGTCTGGTTCAGTCCTGGTCCTGGACTTGAACGTCTCACGGGCTCAGAGCCTGCAGGCCTCACTGAGCCTGTGAGACGTTCAAGTCCAGGACCAGGACTGAACCAGAGTGTCTGGACGTCTGACGTCTGGAACCACAATGAGACCAGAGACCAGAACCATGCTGGAGGAGACCAGCAGGACCATCTCAGACCTGCTGGGACCTACCGGGACGTTGGTGGAACATTACTGATGCAACAACTTCACATCAGAAAAATGAGAGAATCGATGTTCTGGAATGTTCCACTGGAAGTCCAGACCTGAACCTGCCTGAGATGCTGTGGTGGACCCGGTGGACCTCCAGGGACCTGGTCAACACTGAATGAACTGGATGGACCTTCTTCAGGATAGATGGGAAGTCGTGATCTGAGATCTGAGGTAAACTTTAATCCACGACTCTTCTGCCTCTGAAGTCTCTCTAAAGCAGTTTCAGAGTTTCACACATCTCTGACCCGGTTCTCCTCTGACCCGGTTCTCCTCTGACCTGGTTCTTCTCTGACCTGGTTCCGTTCCCACACCTAATCTGCCGGCTGCCATCACCTCCTCCCCCCTAACTACCGGAGGAGGACAGGAGCGCCGCCGCTCCGAAGCTGCTGCGGCATAATGAGGCGACCCGGGAATGCTGGTTTCACTGGAGGGCCGGTCTCTGAAAGGTTGGCCCGGCCCAATTAATTCTGCTCGTTAGAAAGGTCAAAGATACGTCTGAGCGCCGCCTCATTACTGAAGCTCCATCAGGCTGCAAGAGAAGGTCTGACACACGGTTTAAAGAGCTGGAGAGCTGGAGAGCTGGAGCAGGTGGAGCAGGTGGAGCAGCTGGAGCAGGTGGAGCAGGTGGAGCAGGTGGAGCAGGTGGAGCAGGTGGAGCAGGTGGAGCAGGTGGAGCAGGTGGAGAACCTGGCTGAAGATGCTGCCAACCTACTCACAACAAGACATGACTGGACTCAAGAGGACCACATCTGGACTCTGGAGGACCACATCTGGGTTCTGAAGGACCACATCTGGGCTCTGAAGGGCCACATCTGGGCTCTGGAGGATCAAATCTGGACTCAGGAGGACCACCTCTGGGCTTTGGAGGACCACATCTGGGTTCTGGAGGACCACATCTGGACTTAAGAGGACCACATCTGGACTCAAGAGGACCACATCTGGACTTAAGAGGACCACATCTGGACTCAAGAGGACCACATCTGGACTCTGGAGGACCATATCTGGACTCAAGAGGATCACATCTGGACTCTGGAGGACCACATCTGGACTCAATAGGACCACATCTGGACTTAGCAGGACCACATACGGACTCAAGACGACCACATCTGCACTCAAGACGCCCACATTTGGGCTCTGGAGGATCACCTCTGGACTTTGGAGGACCACATCTGGACTCTGGAGGACCACATCTGGATTCTGGAGGACCACATCTGGACTCAAGAGGACCACATCTGGACTCTGGAGGACCACATCTGGACTCTGGAGGACCACATCTGGGCTCTGGAGGACCACATCTGGACTCAAGAGGACCACATCTGCACTCAAGAGGACCACATCTGGGCTCTGGAGGATCACATCTGGACCCTGGAGGATCACATCTGGACTCTCGAGGACCACATCTGGACTCAAGAGGACCACATCTGCACTCAAGAAGATCACATCTGGGCTCTGGAGGACCACATCTGGGTTCTGAAGGACCACATCTGGACTCAAGAGGACCACATCTGGACTCTGGAGGACCACATCTGGACTCAAGAGGACCACATCTGGACTCAGCAGGACCACATCTGGGCTCTGGAGAACCAGATCTGGGTTCTGAAGGACCACATCTGGACTCAAGAGGACCACATCTGGACTCTGGAGGACCACATTTGGGCTCTGGAGGACCACATCTTGGCTCTGGAGGACCAGATCTGGCTCTGGAGGACCACATCTGGGCTCTGGAGGAACACATCTGGACCCTGGAGGATCACATCTGGACTCTGGAGGACCACATCTGGATTCTGGAGGACCACATCTGGACTCAAGAGGACCACATCTGGACTCTGGAGGACCACATCTGGACTCTGGAGGACCACATCTGGGCTCTGGAGGACCACATCTGGACTCAAGAGGACCACATCTGCACTCAAGAGGACCACATCTGGGCTCTGGAGGATCACATCTGGACCCTGGAGGATCACATCTGGACTCTCGAGGACCACATCTGGACTCAAGAGGACCACATCTGCACTCAAGAAGATCACATCTGGGCTCTGGAGGACCACATCTGGGTTCTGAAGGACCACATCTGGACTCAAGAGGACCACATCTGGACTCAAGAGGACCACATCTGGACTCTGGAGGACCACATCTGGACTCAAGAGGACCACATCTGGACTCAGCAGGACCACATCTGGGCTCTGGAGACCAGATCTGGGTTCTGAAGGACCACATCTGGACTCAAGAGGCCACATCTGACTCTGGAGGACACATCTGGATCTGGGGACCACATCTGGGAGGACCACATCTGGACTCGGAGACCACTCTGGGCTCTGGAGGATCACATCTGGACCCTGGAGGATCACATCTGGACTCTGGAGGATCACATCTGGACTCAAGAGGACCACATCTGGACTCAAGAGGATCACATCTGGACTCAAGAGGACCACATGTGAGAAAACATCTGCACTGGGATCAGATCAGAGATGAGCAGGAAGTAAAAACTGAAAAACATTAAGACAAAAAAAGAAGAAAGATATTAAAAAAGAAAGAAAACAAGTTCAGACATCTGTCTGCAGGAACAGATGATTTCAGCAGAAATATAAACTTTATTTTCCTGTTGATGCTTTTTGTAGAAAATATTATGTTGATGGATGGATGGAGAGAGATATATATCTTCTCCATCTGGACCATCCTCTGGAAACCCTGGAGGTGGTTGTGGAGAAGATCCCAGTAGACCAGCAGGTTCTGGAACATTCCAGGACCAGGACTCCATCCAGATGCTGGTCTGAACTTCAGCCGTCTACATGGATGAATGTGATTGGCTGATTAGATGTTCGTGTTAACGAGCAGCTGCAGCTGATGAAGAAGCTGCTGAGTGTGTAAAGAGGTTTTACAGCAACATCTGGTCCCATCCAGATGTGTGATGGAGGCCACGTCTGGTCGTCATCATCAGAGTCCCTGGTGCTGAACGGACCTTCCTGCAGTCCAGATCTGTCACCCACTGGAAACATCTGGGGAACATCTGAGAATGGGAGGAGCCTCCTCCCAGTCAGGTATCAGACCATAGTGGGAGGAGCCTCCTCCCAGTCAGGTATCAGACCATAGTGGGAGGAGCCTCCTCCCAGTCAGGTATCAGACCAGAGTGGGAGGAGCCTCCTCTTCTAAGCTCCGACTGCTAAACTGCTCAGTTGTTTCTGGGAGCTTTTGAAGGTCTGGAGGAATCGTTCAGCTTCTGTTCCAAATCTAAATTCCCTCTGTTTTATAAATACCTCTTTCCTCAAATGTAATAATGGGCAGAAATTGTCTGTCGTCCAGAAATAAGCTTGAATTCTCCTGGACAATCAAGCAGCAGGTCTACGCCTCCTCTCTCTCTTAACTAGGCCACTCGGTCCTCACAAAGACTGCAGACCAGAAACGCTCTCACGCTTTGAAAAATGATTCAGAATGATGCGTAAGGACACCTGAGACACCGGGAGACATGGACAGGAGTCCGATCAAAGGCACCTGAGACACCGGGAGACATGGACAGGAGTCCGATCAAAGGCCAGCACCTGAGATAATTAAGACTGATCCTGAGATAATTAAGACGGATCCTCCAAACACTGCTGGAGATGAATCCACCACCATCCAGCACAATGGCGTCCCTGCTGAGATCTCCAGCAGAGCGTCGTCATCAAAGCTGCAGTAACAACAGCAGTCCTGGGGGACATTCAGAGACTCCTGCAGACGAGTTAATGCTTTGTTCCAAATCAGAACAAATCTGCATCCAAAAACAGAGAAGAAGAAAAGAAGAAGCTATTTATGACTGAGAGGGTTGGAAGAAGTCCAGGAATGATTATTAATCAGAGTGAGCTCAGTGAGGCTGATACGGACCGGTAAAACTAGACCAGCTAACCAGACCAGTTAACTAGACCAGTTTACCAGATTAGTTAACCAGACCGGCTATCCAGACTAGTTCAGCAGACCTGTTAACCTAGACCAGTTACCTAGACCAGCTAACCAGAACGGTTAACCAGACCAGCTAACAAGACCAGTTAACTAGACCAGTTAACCAGACCAGCTAACCAGACTAGTTCACCAGACCAGCTAACCAGACTAGTTCACCAGACCAGCAAACCAGACCAGCTAACCAGACTAGTTTACCAGACCAGCAAACCAGACCAGCAAACCAGACCAGTTAACCAGACGAGTTAACTAGGCCAGTTAACCAGACTGGTTTACCAGACCAGCAAACCAGACCAGTTAACCAGACCAGTTAACTAGACCAGCTAACCAGACTAGTTTACCAGACCAGCAAACCAGACCAGTTAACCAGACCAGTTAACTAGACCAGCTAACCAGACCAGTTAACCAGACCAGTTAATCAGGCCGGTTAACTAGGCCAGTTAACCAGACTGGTTAACCAGACCAGCTAACCAGACTAGTTCACCAGACCAGCAAACCAGACTAGTTAACCAGACCAGCTAACCAGACTAGTTTACCAGACCAGTTACCTAGACCAGTTAACCAGACCGGTTAACAAGACCAGCTAACCAGACCAATTAACCAGACCAGCTAACAAGACCAGTTAACTAGACTGGTTTACCAGACCAGCTAACCAGACCAGTTAACCAGACCGGTCTGGTTAACCAGATCAGTTAACCAGTTAACCAGACCAGGTCCAGTTCCAGTTCCAGAGACCCTGATGTCGATGGTTTGAGTCCAGATCTGAGTGGACGGGTTCTGCGGTCCGGAGCTCCTCAGAAGCTCCAGCAGGTTTTACATTAACATTCACGTCTAAACATCTCAGACGTCCTTTTTTCTGGTTCTCAACTTTGCTTCATCGCGTTTGGTCGCTTCTTTCAATAATCAGTTAATTACACACTTTGTGGACATTCACATGGACGTGGGATGTTCCTCCTCAGCCGCTGCACCAACACAAAGACCGCTTTCCCCGCTTCCTCAGAGAGGGAGGGGGGCGGGGGGGCGTTTGGATGAATTGGTCTGTGAAAAATGTTGGATGATGAGAAATTGAAAAATGGAAATTCCCGCTCCGGCCGCCTCCTCAGCCCAGCAGTGATTTCTGCTTTAATCTCAGTCTGAGGCCTCCTGCTAGCCGAGCGGCTCTGAGCTCTTAAACTCTTTCTGAACGACTCGTTGGAGGGGGGGGCACAAACAGCGCTGGAGGAAGTCATGCAGAAACAGAAGTCCTGCTCGCCTGCAGACATGCGCCGTCGGCCATGTCGGGGGCGCCGCTGGAGGTCGTTGGCGCCCTGGACCCCTGCGTCCTCTCTCCTTCTCATGTCCTTCCCTTGTTTTGCTCCTGAGGCAGCGGGAGGACGCTCGAGGAGGCGCCTGCGTCCCGGCTGAAGTGGTCACAACCAGGTGCTTCCCTCCTCACAACACCATCAATTATTCAGAGGCTCTGAAATAAAGCAGTTTTGCTTCGGCGGTGGTTGGAGTCATAAAGGAGTTGACTCCGACGAGCGCCGGCTTGAGTTGAAAAGGAGTGACAGCTGGAGTCAAAGGGGAGGTGGAGTTAAGAGGGAGCAGTGGATCCCGACGTTCGTCTCTTCTAGACTGAATTATTGTAAGGTGCTATTATCAGGATGTCCCATAATTCTCTGAACAGCCTCCAGATGATCCAGGAAGTAGCAGTGATTGACAGGAAACAGCAAAGACATCGTGTCTCTAAAGTAGGTTTGGAGGACGGGCCTTCTGCTACCAGGCAACTTTATTATGGAACCAGCTACCAGTTTGGGTTCAGCAGGCTGACACCATCTCCACCTTTAAAACTAAACTAAAACCTTTCTTTTCAGTAAAGCCTTACAGTTAGTCTAAACTATAGTGTGTAGGGGCTAATAGTTATAGCCACAGTTACAGGAATGGATGAAGACCAGACTAGAGCAGGCTGGTCTGAAACATAGCCTCATCATAGCTATGCTGCTATAGGTCTACGCTGCAGGGAGACACCAGCATGATCCACTGACTGGTGTCCTCACCCCTCTACTCTCCCCTCCTTTCCTCTTCTCCCTTCAGATGTATCCATAGTTAATTAGGAGCAGCTCATTAGTGGAACTGAGCTTCATTGTTCCTGAGGTTTATTATGCTGTCCTGTGCCCCTTTTCCTTTCTGTATTTGTTTTTAGTCCAGAGTTTCCAGAGCTAGATGCTAACCTTCAGTTCCACCTTCAACCATCTATATAGACGTCATCCCAGCGTTGACCTCCACCCGTCTATATAGACGTCATCCCGGCGTTGACCTCCACCCGTCTATATAGACGTCATCCCGGCGTTGACCTCCACCCATCTATATAGACGTCATCCCAGCGTTGACCTCCACCCGTCTATATAGACGTCATCCCAGCGTTGACCTCCACCCGTCTATATAGACGTCATCCCAGCGTTGACCTCCACCTGTCTATATAGACGTCATCCCAGCGTTGACCTCCACCTGTCTATATAGACGTCATCCCACCGTTGACCTCCACCTGTCTATATAGACGTCATCCCAGCGTTGACCTCCACCTGTCTATATAGACGTCATCCCAACGTTGACCTCCACCTGTCTATATAGACGTCATCCCAGCATTGACCTCCACCTGTCTATATAGACGTCATCCCAGCGTTGACCTCCACCTGTCTATATAGACGTCATCCCAGCGTTGACCTCCACCTGTCTATATAGACGTCATCCCAGCGTTGACCTCCACCTGTCTATATAGACGTCATCCCACGTTGACCTCCACCCGTCTATATAGACGTCATCCCAGCGTTGACCTCCACCCGTCTATATAGACGTCATCCCAGCGTTGACCTCCACCTGTCTATATAGACGTCATCCCAGCGTTGACCTCCACCCGTCTATATAGACGTCATCCCAGCGTTGACCTCCACCCGTCTATATAGACGTCATCCCAGCGTTGACCTCCACCCGTCTATATAGACGTCATCCCAGCGTTGACCTCCACCTGTCTATATAGACATCCACGTCCCTCCCATTTGACCATCCCGCGTTGACCACCCGTATATAGACGTCATCCCAGCGTTGACCTCCACCCGTCTATATAGACGTCATCCCAGCGTTGACCTCCACCTGTCTATATAGACGTCATCCCAGCGTTGACCTCCACCTGTCTATATAGACGTCATCCCAGCGTTGACCTCCACCTGTCTATATAGACGTCATCCCAGCGTTGACCTCCACCTGTCTATATAGACGTCATCCCATCGTTGACCTCCACCCGTCTATATAGACGTCATCCCAGCGTTGACCTCCACCCGTCTATATAGACGTCATCCCAGCGTTGACCTCCACCTGTCTATATAGACGTCATCCCAGCGTTGACCTCCACCCGTCTATATAGACGTCATCCCGGCGTTGACCTCCACCCGTCTATATAGACGTCATCCCGGCGTCGACCTCCACCTGTCTATATAGACGTCATCCCAGCGTTGACCTCCACCTGTCTATATAGACGTCATCCCAGCGTTGACCTCCACCTGTCTATATAGACGTCATCCCAACGTTGACCTCCACCCGTCTATATAGACGTCATCCCAGCGTTGACCTCCACCTGTCTATATAGACATCATCCCAGCGTTGACCTCCACCCGTCTATATAGACGTCATCTTAACGTTGACCTCCACCCGTCTATATAGACGTCATCCCATCGTTGACCTCCACCCGTCTATATAGACGTCATCCCAGGCGTTGACCTCCACCCGTCTATATAGACGTCATCCCAGCGTTGACCTCCACCTGTCTATATAGACGTCATCCCAGCGTTGACCTCCACCTGTCTATATAGATCATCCCAGGCGTTGACCTCCACCCGTCTATATAGACGTCATCCCAGCGTTGACCTCCACCTGTCTATATAGACGTCATCCCAGCGTTGACCTCCACCTGTCTATATAGACGTCATCCCAGCGTGACCTCCACCTGTCTTATAGACGTCATCCCAGCGTTGACCTCCACCTGTCTATATAGACGTCATCCCAGCGTTGACCTCCACCCGTCTATATAGACGTCATCCCAGCGTTGACCTCCACCTGTCTATATAGACGTCATCCCAGCGTTGACCTCCACCCGTCTATATAGACGTCATCCCAGCGTTGACCTCCACCCGTCTATATAGACGTCATCCCAGCGTTGACCTCCACCCGTCTATATAGACGTCATCCCAGCGTTGACCTCCACCCGTCTATATAGACGTCATCCCCAGCGTTGACCTCCACCCGTCTATATAGACGTCATCCAGCGTTGACCTCCACCCGTGTCTATATAGACGTCATCCCAGCGTTGACCTCCACCTGTCTATATAGACGTCATCCCAGCGTTGACCTCCACCTGTCTATATAGACGTCATCCCAGCGTTGACCTCCACCCGTCTATATAGACGTCATCCCAGCGTTGACCTCCACCCGTCTATATAGACGTCATCCCAGCGTTGACCTCCACCCGTCTATATAGACGTCATCCCAGCGTTGACCTCCACCCGTCTATATAGACGTCATCCCAGCGTTGACCTCCACCCGTCTATATAGACGTCATCCCAGCGTTGACCTCCACCCGTCTATATAGACGTCATCCCAGCGTTGACCTCCACCCGTCTATATAGACGTCATCCCAGCGTTGACCTCCACCCGTCTATATAGACGTCATCCCAGCGTTGACCTCCACCTGTCTATATAGACGTCATCCCAGCGTTGACCTCCACCCGTCTATATAGACGTCATCCCAGCGTTGACCTCCACCCGTCTATATAGACGTCATCCCAGCGTTGACCTCCACCGTCTATATAGACGTCATCCCAGCGTTGACCTCCACCTGTCTATATAGACGTCATCCCAGCGTTGACCTCCACCCGTCTATATAGACGTCATCCCAGCGTTGACCTCCACCCGTCTATATAGACGTCATCCCAGCGTTGACCTCCACCCGTCTATATAGACGTCATCCCAGCGTTGACCTCCACCCGTCTATATAGACGTCATCCCAGCGTTGACCTCCACCCGTCTATATAGACGTCATCCCAGCGTTGACCTCCACCCGTCTATATAGACGTCATCCCAGCGTTGACCTCCACCCGTCTATATAGATATAGACGTCATCCAGCGTTGACCTCCACCCGTCTATATAGACGTCATCCCAGCGTTGACCTCCACCTGTCTATATAGACGTCATCCCAGCGTTGACCTCCACCCGTCTATATAGACGTCATCCCAGCGTTGACCTCCACCTGTCTATATAGACATCATCCCAGCGTTGACCTCCACCCGTCTATATAGACGTCATCCCAGCGTTTGACCTCCACCCGTCTATATAGACGTCATCCCAGCGTTGACCTCCACCCGTCTATATAGACGTCATCCCAGCGTTGACCTCCACCCGTCTATATAGACGTCATCCCAGCGTTGACCTCCACCTGTCTATATAGACGTCATCCCAGCGTTGACCTCCACCTGTCTATATAGACGTCATCCCAGCGTTGACCTCCACCCTCTATATGTTGACCTCCACCTGTCTATATAGACGTCATCCCAGCGTTGACCTCCACCTGTCTATATAGACGTCATCCCAGCGTTGACCTCCACCTGTCTATATAGACGTCATCCCAGCGTTGACCTCCACCTGTCTATATAGACGTCATCCCAGCGTTGACCTCCACCTGTCTATATAGACGTCATCCCAGCGTTGACCTCCACCCGTCTATATAGACGTCATCCCAGCGTTGACCTCCACCTGTCTATATAGACGTCATCCCAGCGTTGACCTCCACCTGTCTATATAGACGTCATCCCAGCGTTGACCTCCACCCGTCTATATAGACGTCATCCCAGCGTTGACCTCCACCTGTCTATATAGACGTCATCCCAGCGTTGACCTCCACCTGTCTATATAGACGTCATCCCAGCGTTGACCTCCACCCGTCTATATAGACGTCATCCCAGCGTTGACCTCCACCCGTCTATAGACGTCATCCCAGCGTTGACCTCCACCCGTCTATATAGACGTCATCCCAGCGTTGACCTCCACCTGTCTATATAGACGTCATCCCAGCGTTGACCTCCACCTGTCTATATAGACGTCATCCCAGCGTTGACCTCCACCCGTCTATATAGACGTCATCCCAGCGTTGACCTCCACCCGTCTATATAGACGTCATCCCAGCGTTGACCTCCACCCGTCTATATAGACGTCATCCCAGCGTTGACCTCCACCCGTCTATATAGACGTCATCCCAGCGTTGACCTCCACCCGTCTATATAGACGTCATCCCAGCGTTGACCTCCACCTGTCTATATAGACGTCATCCCAGCGTTGACCTCCACCCGTCTATATAGACGTCATCCCAGCGTTGACCTCCACCCGTCTATATAGACGTCATCCCAGCGTTGACCTCCACCTGTCTATATAGACGTCATCCCAGCGTTGACCTCCACCCGTCTATATAGACGTCATCCCAGCGTTGACCTCCACCCGTCTATATAGACGTCATCCCAGCGTTGACCTCCACCCGTCTATATAGACGTCATCCCAGCGTTGACCTCCACCCGTCTATATAGACGTCATCCCAGCGTTGACCTCCACCCGTCTATATAGACGTCATCCCAGCGTTGACCTCCAACCCGTCTATATAGACGTCATCCCAGCGTTGACCTCCACCCGTCTATATAGACGTCATCCCAGCGTTGACCTCCACCTGTCTATATAGACGTCATCCCAGCGTTGACCTCCCACCCGTCTATATAGACGTCATCCCAGCGTTGACCTCCACCTGTCTATATAGACGTCATCCCAGCGTTGACCTCCACCTGTCTATATAGACGTCATCCCAGCGTTGACCTCCACCCGTCTATATAGACGTCATCCCAGCGTTGACCTCCACCCGTCTATATAGACGTCATCCCAGCGTTGACCTCCACCTGTCTATATAGACGTCATCCCAGCGTTGACCTCCACCCGTCTATATAGACGTCATCCCAGCGTTGACCTCCACCTGTCTATATAGACGTCATCCCAGCGTTGACCTCCACCCGTCTATATAGACGTCATCCCATCGTTGACCTCCACCTGTCTATATAGACGTCATCCCAGCGTTGACCTCCACCTGTCTATATAGACGTCATCCCAGCGTTGACCTCCACCTGTCTATATAGACGTCATCCCAGCGTTGACCTCCACCCGTCTATATAGACGTCATCCCAGCGTTGACCTCCACCCGTCTATATAGACGTCATCCCAGCGTTGACCTCCACCCGTCTATATAGACGTCATCCCGTTGACCTCCACCCGTCTATATAGACGTCATCCCAGCGTTGACCTCCACCTGTCTATATAGACGTCATCCCAGCGTTGACCTCCACCTGTCTATATAGACGTCATCCCAGCGTTGACCTCCACCTGTCTATATAGACGTCATCCCAGCGTTGACCTCCACCCGTCTATATAGACGTCATCCCAGCGTTGACCTCCACCTGTCTATATAGACGTCATCCCAGCGTTGACCTCCACCCGTCTATATAGACGTCATCCCAGCGTTGACCTCCACCTGTCTATATAGACGTCATCCCAGCGTTGACCTCCACCTGTCTATATAGACGTCATCCCAGCGTTGACCTCCACCCGTCTATATAGACGTCATCCCAGCGTTGACCTCCACCCGTCTATATAGACGTCATCCCAGCGTTGACCTCCACCCGTCTATATAGACGTCATCCCATCGTTGACCTCCACCCGTCTATATAGACGTCATCCCAGCGTTGACCTCCACCTGTCTATATAGACGTCATCCCAGCGTTGACCTCCACCTGTCTATATAGACGTCATCCCAGCGTTGACCTCCACCCGTCTATATAGACGTCATCCCAGTTGACCTCCACCCGTCTATATAGACGTCATCCCAGCGTTGACCTCCACCCGTCTATATAGACGTCATCCCAGCGTTGACCTCCACCTGTCTATATAGACGTCATCCAGCGTTGACCTCCACCTGTCTATATAGACGTCATCCCAGCGTTGACCTCCACCCGTCTATATAGACGTCATCCCAGCGTTGACCTCCACCCGTCTATATAGACGTCATCCCAGCGTTGACCTCCACCTGTCTATATAGACGTCATCCCAGCGTTGACCTCCACCTGTCTATATAGACGTCATCCCAGCGTTGACCTCCACCCGTCTATATAGACGTCATCCCAGCGTTGACCTCCACCTGTCTATATAGACGTCATCCCAGCGTTGACCTCCACCTGTCTATATAGACGTCATCCCAGCGTTGACCTCCACCCGTCTATATAGACGTCATCCCAGCGTTGACCTCCACCCGTCTATATAGACGTCATCCCAGCGTTGACCTCCACCTGTCTATATAGACGTCATCCCAGCGTTGACCTCCACCTGTCTATATAGATGTCATCCCAGCGTTGACCTCCACCTGTCTATATAGACGTCATCCCAGCGTTGACCTCCACCTGTCTATATAGACGTCATCCCAGCGTTGACCTCCACCCGTCTATATAGACGTCATCCCAGCGTTGACCTCCACCTGTCTATATAGACGTCATCCCAGCGTTGACCTCCACCCGTCTATATAGACGTCATCCCGGCGTTGACCTCCACCTGTCTATATAGACGTCATCCCAGCGTTGACCTCCACCTGTCTATATAGACGTCATCCCAGCGTTGACCTCCACCGTCTATATAGACGTCATCCCAGCGTTGACCTCCAACCGTCTATATAGACGTCATCCCAGCGTTGACCTCCACCCGTCTATATAGACGTCATCCCAGCGTTGACCTCCACCGTCTATATAGACGTCATCCCAGCGTTGACCTCCACCCGTCTATATAGACGTCATCCCAGAGTTGACCTCCACCCGTCTATATAGAAGTCATCCCAGCGTTGACCTCCACCCGTCTATATAGACGTCATCCCAGCGTTGACCTCCACCTGTCTATATAGACGTCATCCCAGCGTTGACCTCCACCTGTCTATATAGACGTCATCCCAGCGTTGACCTCCACCTGTCTATATAGACGTCATCCCAGCGTTGACCTCCACCTGTCTATATAGACGTCATCCCAGCGTTGACCTCCACCTGTCTATATAGACGTCATCCCAGCGTTGACCTCCACCTGTCTATATAGACGTCATCCCAGCGTTGACCTCCACCTGTCTATATAGACGTCATCCCAGCGTTGACCTCCACCTGTCTATATAGACGTCATCCCAGCGTTGACCTCCACCTGTCTATATAGACGTCATCCCAGCGTTGACCTCCACCTGTCTATATAGACGTCATCCCAGCGTTGACCTCCACCCGTCTATATAGACGTCATCCCAGCGTTGACCTCCACCCGTCTATATAGACGTCATCCAGCGTTGACCTCCACCCGTCTATATAGACGTCATCCCAGCGTTGACCTCCACCGTCTATATAGACGTCATCCCAGCGTTGACCTCCACCTGTCTATATAGACGTCATCCCAGCGTTGACCTCCACCTGTCTATATAGACGTCATCCCAGCGTTGACCTCCACCCGTCTATATAGACGTCATCCCAGCGTTGACCTCCACCCGTCTATATAGACGTCATCCCAGCGTTGACCTCCACCCGTCTATATAGACGTCATCCCAGCGTTGACCTCCACCCGTCTATATAGACGTCATCCCAGCGTTGACCTCCACCTGTCTATATAGACGTCATCCCAGCGTTGACCTCCACCCGTCTATATAGACGTCATCCCAGCGTTGACCTCCACCTGTCTATATAGACGTCATCCCAGCGTTGACCTCCACCCGTCTATATAGACGTCATCCCAGCGTTGACCTCCACCCGTCTATATAGACGTCATCCCAGCGTTGACCTCCACCCGTCTATATAGACGTCATCCCAGCGTTGACCTCCACCTGTCTATATAGACGTCATCCCAGCGTTGACCTCCACCCGTCTATATAGACGTCATCCAGCGTTGACCTCCACCGTCTATATAGACGTCATCCCAGCGTTGACCTCCACCCGTCTATATAGACGTCATCCCAGCGTTGACCTCCACCCGTCTATATAGACGTCATCCCAGCGTTGACCTCCACCTGTCTATATAGACGTCATCCCAGCGTTGACCTCCACCTGTCTATATAGACGTCATCCCAGCGTTGACCTCCACCCGTCTATATAGACGTCATCCCAGCGTTGACCTCCACCCGTCTATATAGACGTCATCCCAGCGTTGACCTCCACCCGTCTATATAGACGTCATCCCAGCGTTGACCTCCACCTGTCTATATAGACGTCATCCCAGCGTTGACCTCCACCTGTCTATATAGACGTCATCCCAGCGTTGACCTCCACCCGTCTATATAGACGTCATCCCAGCGTTGACCTCCACCCGTCTATATAGACGTCATCCCAGCGTTGACCTCCACCCGTCTATATAGACGTCATCCCAGCGTTGACCTCCACCTGTCTATATAGACGTCATCCCAGCGTTGACCTCCACCCGTCTATATAGACGTCATCCCAGCGTTGACCTCCACCTGTCTATATAGACGTCATCCCAGCGTTGACCTCCACCGTCTATATAGACGTCATCCCAGCGTTGACCTCCACCTGTCTATATAGACGTCATCCCAGCGTTGACCTCCACCCGTCTATATAGACGTCATCCCAGCGTTGACCTCCACCCGTCTATATAGACGTCATCCCAGCGTTGACCTCCACCTGTCTATATAGACGTCATCCCAGCGTTGACCTCCACCTGTCTATATAGACGTCATCCCAGCGTTGACCTCCACCTGTCTATATAGACGTCATCCCAGCGTTGACCTCCACCCGTCTATATAGACGTCATCCCAGCGTTGACCTCCACCTGTCTATATAGACGTCATCCCAGCGTTGACCTCCACCCGTCTATATAGACGTCATCCCGGCGTTGACCTCCACCCGTCTATATAGACGTCATCCCAGCGTTGACCTCCACCCGTCTATATAGACGTCATCCCAGCGTTGACCTCCACCCGTCTATATAGACGTCATCCCAGCGTTGACCTCCACCTGTCTATATAGACGTCATCCCAGCGTTGACCTCCACCCGTCTATATAGACGTCATCCCGCGTTGACCTCCACCCGTCTATAGACGTCATCCCAGCGTTGACCTCCACCGTCTATATAGACGTCATCCCATCGTTGACCTCCACCGTCTATAGACGTCATCCCATTGACCTCCACCCGTCTATATAGACGTCATCCATCGTTGACCTCCACCCGTCTATATAGACGTCATCCCGGCGTTGACCTCCACCCGTCTATATAGACGTCATCCCAGCGTTGACCTCCACCCGTCTATATAGACGTCATCCCAGCGTTGACCTCCACCCGTCTATATAGACGTCATCCCATCGTTGACCTCCACCCGTCTATATAGACGTAATCCCAGCGTTGACCTCCACCCGTCTATATAGATCACGATTTCTTCCTTTTAAAGGGGAGTTTTTTAATTGCCATTTTTTTCTATAGTTAGGATTTAATGACATTAGTTATAGTTAATATTTATTAGGAAGGCTGTGATCTGGGTCTCAGTGTTGATCCTGAACCAGGAAGCTCAGATGAAGCTTCCTCCTTCCTCCGAGGAGGAGGTCAGTCTTCAAGCAGAGGTCATAAAACACTTTAATCCTTCTGTTATCGTTGTCATCAGTCAGAAGCTTCTGTGTTGTTCTTCAGCGGTGGTTGGAGCTGAACGGACCTCCATGTCGGGGGCTTCTTCTCCTTTTATGTCCAAACCTTCATTTTGTTCACGAGACTCCAGGAGGAAGCTTGAAAAGCTTCTCCGTCTCTGCGTCCCGGTGCTTTCCACTTCACAACGGCATCAATTATTCACAGGCTCTGAAATAAAGAGGTTTGCCTCGTCTATCGTTGAAGGAGGAAGGGGAGAATCGTAAATGAAAAGGCGCCGACGTGTTGATGGTTCCAACGCGTCTGCAATTAAAAACATCACCTTTAAAAGATTTAAGCATCGCAGCTTCAAAAAGCGTCGTCTCCTGGCTGTTTCACAGATCAGATGAAAGAATGAGATTATTCCAATTCATGTTTCACTGTCTTTGATTTAATAATTCATCTTCTCTTTACCATTTCATCAGGTGGTGATTAAGGCGCCGTCAGCACAGCTGTAGCTAACAGAACTATTTTAAAACACAACTGAAATGTTGATAAATGACTTGGAATGACTTGAAATGTTTTCTCCTCACAACCTCTGGCAGACTTTATTACATGAGATAATTTAATATCACGTTCTCAGCAACGGTGCGACTGACTGGCAACGACGTCTGTCTGCTGGTTTAATATTATATTGGCCGCCCAATATCAATATCGATTTTTCAGCTCCTAATATTTTTTAGGAAAATTTTTTTTCTATTAATTTAATTTTATTTATTTATTAAATGTGCAAAAACACTAATAACTAGAAAAGCACTCCGCCAAGCACAACAGTTCCCCCATATAGCGATTTACAGATTGCGATAAAATCCGCGTTCTGGATCAGATCCGAATCAGAACATATGCAGCAACTTGATTTTTCATCTCTACGTTTAATTTTGATATTAACTGGGTAGAATATCGCAATGTATCATGATATCGTGATAATATTAACATATCGTATTGCGAGGTCCTTGCCGATACTCGCCCCCCCGGTCACGATGAAGCTGTGTGAAGTCAGTTTTGCGTCACATCTCTGAAGGAAAGTCCATGAGAAGGTCCAGCAGGTCAGCTGACGACGTTGAAATCTGTCCAGGTGAGCTGCTGATCACCTGGATCAGACGTCTCCAGACTGCAGAGGACCGTCAGGTGTGCAGAGAAGAAGATCAGGGCTGATCTTCAGTTTTCCAGCTGCTCTCCTCTAGGAATCACATTCCTTGTTTGTTTGCACAAATCTGTTGATAAGACGTGATGGGTGGAGTCTAAAGCAGGTAGTGGGTGGAGTCTTGAGCAGGTTATGGGTGGAGTCTAAAGCAGGTAGTTGATGGAGTCTTAAGCAGGTTATGGGTGGAATCTAAAGCAGGTAGTGGGTGGAGTCTAAAGCAAGTGATGGGTGGAGTCTAAAGCAGGTGATGGGTGGAGTCTAAAGCAGGTGGTGGGTGGGGTCTAAAGCAGATAGTCGGTGGAGTCTAAAGCAGGTGGTGGGTGGAGTCTAAAGCAGGTGGGGTGGAGTCTAAAGCAGGTGGGGGGTCTAAAGCAGGTCTAAAGCAGGTGGTGGGTGGGGTCTAAAGCAGAAGTCGGTGGAGTCTAAAGCAGGTGGGTGGGTGGAGTCTAAAGCAGGTGATGGGTGGAGTCTAAAGCAGTGGTGGTGGGGTCTAAAGCAGTAGTCGGGGAGTCTAAAGCAGGTGGGTGGGTGGAGTCTAAAGCAGGTGATGGGTGGAGTCTAAAGCAGGTAGTGGGTGGAGTCTAAAGGTGGGTGGTGGAGTCTAAAGCAGTGAGTGGGTGGAGTCTTAAAGCAGGTAGTGGGTGGAGTCTCTAAAGCAGGTGGTGGGTGGAGTCTAAAGCAGGTGAGGGGTGGAGTCTAAAAGCAGGTGTGGGTGGAGTCTAAAGCAGTGTGGGTGGAGTCTAAAGCAGGTGGTGGAGTGGGTCTAAAGCAGGTGGAGTCTAAAGCAGGTGGGTGGAGTCTAAAGCAGGTAGGTCTAAGCAGTGGGTGGAGTCTAAAGCAGGTAGTGGGTGGAGTGGGTGGAGTCTAAAGCAGGTGGGGGTAGTCTAAAGCAGGTGGTGGGTGGAGTCTAAAGCAGGTGGGTGGAGTCTAAAGCAGGTGGGTGGAGTCTAAAGCAGGTGGTGGAGTCTAAAGCAGGTGGAGTCTAAAGCAGGTGGTGGGTGGAGTCTCTAAAGCAGGTGGTGGTGGTGGGAGTCTAAAGTGGTGCAGGTATGGGTGGAGTCTAAAGCAGGGGTGTGGGTGGAGTCTAAAGCAGGTAGTGGGTGGAGTCTAAAGCAGGTGGGTGGGTGGAGTCTAAAGCAGGTGGGTGGGTGGAGTCTAAAAGCAGGTGGTGGGTGGAGTCTAAAGCAGGTGGTGGGTGGAGGCAGGTGGTGGTGAGTCTAAAGGTGGGAGTCAAAGCAGGTATGGGTGGAGTCTAAAGCAGGTAGTGGGTGGAGTCTAAAGTAGGTAGTCGGTGGAGTCTAAAGCAAGTGATGGGTGGAGTCTAAAGCAGGTGATGGGTGGAGTCTAAAGCAGGTGGTGGGTGGAGTCTAAAGCAGGTGGTGGGTGGGGTCTAAAGCAAGTGATGGGTGGAGTCTAAAGCAGGTGATGGGTGGAGTCTAAAGCAGATAGTCGGTGGAGTCTAAAGCAGGTAGTCGGTGGAGTCTTAAGCAGGTGATGGGTGGAGTCTAAAGCAGATAGTCGGTGGAGTCTAAAGCAGATAGTCGGTGGATTCTAAAGCAGATGGTGGGTGGAGTCTAAAGCAGGTAGTGGGTGGAGTCTAAAGCAGGTGATGGGTGGAGTCTAAAGCAGATAGTCGGTGGAGTCTAAAGCAGATAGTCGGTGGATTCTAAAGCAGATGGTGGGTGGAGTCTAAAGCAGGTGGTGGGTGGAGTCTAAAGCAGATAGTCGGTGGATTCTAAAGCAGGTAGTCGGTGGAGTCTTAAGCAGGTTATGGGTGGAGTCTAAAGCAGGTAGTGGGTGGAGTCTAAAGCAGGTGATGGGTGAGTTAAAGCTAGGTGGAGTCAGGTGGGGGTGGAGTCTAAAGCAGGTGGTGGGTGGGTTGGTGGTGGAGTCTAAAGCAGGTGGTGGAGTCTAGGGGTGGAGTCTAAAGCAGGTGGGAGTCTTAAGCAGGTGGGTGGAGTCTAAAGCAGGTAGTGGGTGGAGTCTAAAGCAGGTGGGGTGGAGTCTAAAGCAGGTAGTGGGTGGAGTCTAAGGTGGAGTCTAAGCAGGTGGTGGGTGGAGTCTAAAGGGTGGTGGGTGGATTCCAAAGCAGGTGGTGCGTGGAGTCTAAAGCAGGTGATGGGTGGAGTCTAAAGCAGGTATGGGTGGAGTCTAAAGCAGGTGGTGGGTGGAGTCTAAAGCAGGTAGTGGGTGGAGTCTAAAGCAGGTGTCAAAGGTGAGTCTAGGTGAGTCTAAAGCAGGTGGTGGTGGATGGTGGTGGGTGGAGTCTAAAGCAGGTGGTGGGTGGAGTCTAAAGCAGGTAGTGGAGTCAAAGGAGTCTGGAGTCTAAAGCAGGTGGTGGGTGGAGTCTAAAGCAGGTGGAGTCTTGGGTGGAGTCTAAAGCAGGTAGTGGGTGGAGTCTAAAAGCAGGTGGGTGGAGTCTAAAGCAGGTGGGGGAGTCTAAAGCAGGTGGGTGAGTCTAAAGCAGGTAGTGGGTGGAGTCTAAAGCAGGTGGTGGGTGGAGTCTAAAGCAGGTAGTGGGTGGAGTCTAAAGCAGGTGGTGGGTGGAGTCTAAAGCAGGTGGTGGGTGGAGTCTAAAGCAGGTGGTGGGTGGAGTCTAAAGCAGGTGGTGGGTGGAGTCTAAAGCAGGTAGTGGGTGGAGTCTAAAGCAGGTGGTGGGTGGAGTCTAAAGCAGGTAGTGGGTGGAGTCTAAAGCAGGTGGTGGGTGGAGTCTAAAGCAGGTGATGGGTGGAGTCTAAAGCAGGTGGTGGGTGGAGTCTAAAGCAGGTGGTGGGTGGAGTCTAAAGCAGGTAGTCTAAAGCAGGTAGTGTGGAGTGGTGGAGAGTCTAAAGCAGGTGGAGTCGAGTAGTTCTAAAGCAGGTAGTCGCAGGTGGAGTCTAAGCAGGGGTGGAGTCTAAAGCAGGTAGTGGGTGGAGTCTAAAGCAGGTAGTGGGGGGAGTCTAAAGCAGGTGTGGGTGGAGTCTAAAGCAGTGGGAGTGGAGTCTAAAAGGGTGGGGTGGAGTCTAAAGTTGTGGAGTCTAAGCAGGTAGGGTGGTGGAGTCTAAAGCAGGTCTAAAGGGTAGTGGGTGGAGTCTAAGCAGGTGGTGGGTTGGGTGGAGTCTAAAGCAGGTAGTGGGTGGAGTCTAAAGCAGGTGGTGGGTGGAGTCTAAAGCAGGTGGTGGGTGGAGTCTCACTCTGGGTCTTACCTTCTCGTAAGTGTCTTAAATCTCTACAACCTCTGACTTGTCCCCCGACAGCCTCCACAGGTCAGAGAGACGTCCTGATGTCTCTGAATCGTGTGTCTCGCCAGCTGAAGCTGAGGGGGACGTAACAGTCTTGGGGAGTCCCGTATCTTCACCTCTGGTCCCTCTGAGTCATCGGGGTGTTGGCGGGGTTCAAGGTGCTAACGGGTCAGGCGTTAGGAGCGCCGATCTGGAGTCTGGAGTCCTTTCTAGCTGGAGTCTGAACCTCACTGGGGTTCCTGGTACATCAGAGACGGTGTGATGGAAGAGGGAGGTTGTTGGTGCGGTCCGAAGGGAGGCGGAGCTAAAAGGACAGGTGGTTGGGGGTGAAAGGTCGCGCAGGAGTGGAAACAAGGAGTCAACAGGGTTGGAGTTTGGAGGAGACTTGGAGGCTGGAAGGTTTAATTCTCAGACAGTTCCTCCGTATCTGGAGTGAGATGTCGTCACGGTGACCAAGGGTCCCATTGCATGATGGGAAACAGGATGTGTGACAGTCTGAGGTTTCCATTCTGATGCTTTTGAGCTCTTTTGTTTCCTGTTTCCTGTTCGGCGGCTGCTTTACTTCCTGTTTCAGTGATGGTTCTAACGTAGAGCCTGGGGTCGTCTTCTTACTGGTCTTCTTACTGGTCTTCTTACTGGTTTATTCTTATTTCCATCAGCTGGTGAGAACATGTACCAGAGCTGTAACTCCGGTTTGAGCCAGCTGTTAACACATCTGTGTAAAGTTCTGGTTGAGACCCGGTTGACCGTCTGAGGGCGGCGCCGCCCGCTGAGGCGTGAAGATGGACGTCCTCGTCCAGAGGGAAGGAACCAGCTAACAGAGCGGTGACAGCGGCGTCCTCTGACTCAGAGCTGCAGATCCGGCGGAGGCCTCGACTGTCAGTCTCTATTTAGAGCTGAAGCAGCGATCGATCGGGCCGCCGCTCAGCTGCTGCTGCGGCGGCGGCGGCGCCCACGAGGAGGATTAGCATCCACTCACCAGGAGATTACGTCCTTTAATATTTCACAGCCGTGGAGTGTTTGTTCAGAAGACATCTGCCGCAGCGACGGTTCAACGCCGCTGCCGTTACTCACGGCAGCTCTGGTTTACAGGTAATCACACCAACAGGTGTGACCAGGTAATCAGAGCGACAGGTGTGACCACACAGCAAATTGAGAAGAGTTATATTTGTGGTGTTGGTGAAATCTAAACAAAAGCCAGAGTTAATTCCACTCTGAATAGAGTCAAATCACTTATATGTAACTCTAAGTTTACAAACAAAGTGTGACACTGAAGTGTAAATCAGGCCCCGCCCCCACCGTGCTACACGGCGACAGGAGCGAAATAGCGACTGAGGAGCCTCTCGGTTAGCTGTGTGTTTCACCGTGGTTTTATGTCGACATTGTTCGATAAGTAAAATGAGCTAACTTTATGTTCGCGTTAGGTTTTGACACCTGGTCTGTCTTCAATCGCGAGACGCTCGCGGTAAATTATGTCGCCACATTAGCGGCGCTAAGCAGTGATGATTTTAGTTCGTCATTTGGTTCGCTAAAACTTGTAATTTGATGGAAAAAACTGTATCTGCTTTAGTAAAAATATTTTAGACCATATTTTTGTTGTGTTGTTAACTCGGCTAAGCAAGCTAACGCTGAATAAGAATCGGTTGTGGGCTGTTAGCATTATGTTAGCGTTAACATTTAGTTAGCAAATGACGAATTGTGTCCGATAAAGTGTTTTAAATGTTAACTTGTGGTGCATGTTTGAAATAAATGAGTTTCAACTAAACATGATGGCATTATTTTTAGGAAAACCTTATTTTCTAGGTATTTTTTTTAGTAATTCAGAAGAGCTAATTTTACACCTTACAGTGTTAAAATGATCCCAAAAAAAATCCAGAAAGAGATTTAATCTCTAACACTACATAAAAGTGTTGAGATAAAGTAACACTAGTTAGTGTTAAGAAGTGTTAAATTTTAACTCCAAAAAGAGTCAATAATTACAGTAAGTTTAGCGTTACGGTACTGACTCTCCAAAAAGAGTTAAATTTACTCTTTGTTTACTTCAAAAGTGTTGAAATCAAATCTGGGAGTGTTAATTTGAGTTTGCTGATTTTGCTTTGCAGGTAATCAGAGCGACAGGTGTGACCAGGTAATCAGCGGTGAGCTGGAGTTAAAGACGCCGCTGCGTCAGACGTGTCGTCCTGACATCGTTACAGTCTGTGGAGCTTCTGACCGCTAACGACCTGGTGACGTCAGCAGCTGCTTGTTAGCGACGGTTCGGAGTTGGAACTGTGCTTCGTTTAGGCGGGAACTTATATGGATATGAGGAACAGATCGAACGTGTTGGTGAGTGTCAGAGAGCTTTTAAACAACGACGCGCAGCTAAATGAAGTCTTTGAAGAAACAGTCAGATTGTGGTAAAACATTTACAGACGTCTTTAAAAGCTTTAGATCTTTAAAAGCAGAGCGGGAGATTAAAGCATCAGGTTTTGGTGACGGGATCTTCTGCTGGAGGACTTTTCCTCAGCTGCTCCTGGAAGCACCGCTCTGGTCCAGCTGCTGGCTGATGGACCGGATCCACCTGGACTGGATTCCTGATCTGGTAGCGTCCTGTACTCGGGTTTCCACGACTCTGTCGGATCCACCTGGGGTCCGGGTCGTCCTCCTCTACTCCCCGCTCACTCTGCTCTCATTGGTTCCCCACCATCAGCCTTCATTCCTGGTCCTTGTTATCAGTAATGGTAATGCAGGATCAGTGTTTCTGTTGATGTAGCATTAGCCAGTTAGCCAGTTAGCCTGTTAGCCAGAGCGACGCTTCCCTGCAGGATAAAATTAGATCAACGTTGAGAGGCGTCGCTGAGCCGCTGCAGCTGTCAGATTACAGACAACACAAACCAAACACATCCCACTTAAGACGCCGTCAGAGCCCCGTTTTGGATCAGAGCGGCGACTTCACCTGGAAGCTCCTCAAATAAGGAAACGTGCAGATTTAGTTGAGCCGCTGCAGATAAAAGCTGTCCTCCACACCGAAGACTGACTTAATGACTCCCAGAGCAGCTGGACTCATTATCCGTGGACAGCGGTGGACGGAGCCGCGTCCCGATAGGAGACGGTGTCAGTCAGCGGCGGACCATCAAAGGAAAAAGGTCAATTACAGTTGGACTCTCTATCAGAGTTTGACCTTTTAAGCTCAAAGCACCCAGAACCCCTCTGGAGACCCGTCCAAATGTCACGGTTCCAGGCCGGGCTTCTTCTGGAGGATTTTATCAGCCCGTCCATCCGTCTCTGCTGGTGGACTTTCAGGATGAACGATTCAGGGACGTAGCAACAGTCCAACTCTGGATTCAGGTTTAACTTCACCAGAGGAAACTAAAGCTGAGTCGTTTCAGGCGTTACAGGAGCAGGACGACTGAGTTCTGAGAGTCTTTGGCTCCGTCGGGTTCATATCTGCGCTACTTTTGTTCACTACTGTTATTTGTATATATGTAAATACTATCTCTTTTATAAACAAGTACTTCTGTAGTACTTCTTTCCACTATTTGTACTATTTCTATGCTACTTTTTGAACGTCTGTTCTGGCATTCCTCATGGGCAGCAATGTAAGAATTTCATTGTGTTGGGAACTCGTTTCATCTGCACATATGACAATAAACTTTGAATTGAATTGAATTGAATTGAATTGAATTGAATTGAATTGAATTGAATTGAATTGAATTGAATTGAATTGAATTGAATTGAATTGGTTGGGTGTCCCCTGGAGTGGCGAGTGTTTGTGAACGACCCGTTGATTTTAAATGGCCGTGTAGATCTCAGACGTGTCAACTATCCAGATGTTAGAGCTGGGAGATACTGGGAATGTTGGTATCGATCCAATACCAAGTAAATACGGGGCCAGTATCGCCAATACTGATACCAATACCAATACTGAAACCAATACTGATACCGATAGCGATACAGATACCAATACCGATACAGATACCAGTCCCGATACAGATACCGATACAGATACAGATACAGATACCAATGCCGATACTGATACCAATACCAATACCGATACAAATACTGATACCAATGCCGATACTGATACCAATACCGATACCAATACCAATACTGAAACCAATACTGATACAGATACCGATACAGATACCAATACCGATACCGATACAGATACCAGTCCCGATACAGATACCGATACAGATACAGATACAGATACCAATGCCGATACTGATACCAATACCAATACCGATACAAATACTGATACCAATGCCGATACTGATACCAATACCGATACCAATACCAATACTGAAACCAATACTGATACAGATACCGATACAGATACCAATACCGATACAGATACCGGTCCCGATACAGATACCGATACAGATACAGATACAGATACCAATGCCGATACCGATACCAATACCAATACCAATACTGATACAAATACTGATACCAATGCCGATACTGATACCAATACCGATACCAATGCAAATACGATACAAATACCGAGACCAATGCAAATACCGATACAAATACCGATACCAATGCCAATACCGATACAGATACAGATACAGATACAGATACCGATACTGATACAGATACCGATACCAATGCAACTACCGATACAAATACAGATACCAATACTGATACCAATGCCAATACCGATACCGATACCGATACCAATACCAATACTGATACCAATACTAATACCAATGCCGATACCGATACTGATACCAACCAATACCACTGATACCATATTAAGCTTAATCTATCATGAACTTTTGTGATTTTTGTCTTTGGAATATTTTGTTAAAGTCAAGAATAGAATTCGTCAAACTTTATGTCTTCAACATTTTTGTGAAAATATTCCTTGGAGTTCTGTTCATCATATTTTTTTTCTAGCCTGCCTTTTATATTGTATATTTCAATACTTGTGTAATTTTGTTTGCAGAATGTGAACTTTCCTGTTGCTTTAACTCTAAAAAATTTCCCTGTCATGGGATAAATAAAAGATTATATAATGTTATTTTAACTTAAATAACACCTTTTAATGGGATACATGACATGTACTGAGTTATTTCAAGGTCTTAACTATATTTTTTGAGTTAGTAAGTATCTACCTGGATACTACCTGTACTGAAAATACCAGCGCTGGTATCAATATTATCGATATTTGGATTGATCCGCCCACCTATACCAGATACACCCGGATGTTCCTCAGGTCTGAACCGGTTCTGTCGGGTCCAGAGGACGGATGAGTCCGCGGAGCAGCTCCTCCACGCAGCAGCTTTATCTTCTTGTTTACGTGCTGACGGACACGATGTGTTTTTCTCTTTATTTTTTTATATTTTCCTGGAAGTTTGTGGGGGAGCTGCAGCTTAGCAGGAAAATCAATTTAAATAGCAACACAAGCTGGCAGCAATAACCTCATCAATTATCATGCAGATGATACAGCGGAGAGACAAGCGAGGATGTCAGAGCGCCGATGATTTATGGCGCCGAAGCGCGGACGCGGTTTGGAGGCTAAAAAATGTTCGACATGATTAAACTCCGAGGCCTTAAACAAGCGTGACACGGAGCCTGAACCGCCGCCGGAGTTTACTGTCGAACACATCCGTCACCTGCGCAGGTGTGGAGCCGCTCTTAACCCCACGTGGTTCCTTGTGAGGCGTCAAAACGTAATTATTCACCATCATTCATTTAACACGTATGGAGCAAAACCAGCCAGAACAGAACCACGTGGATTCATGAACGTTCCTGGTGGTGGTTGTGGTGGTGGGCGGGGCTTCTGCTCAGGTGCAGGTGGGAACCTGCAGAGAGACTGTTGACTGCTGGAGGCCTGAAACCGTCGGCGACTGAGACGTGGCGTCTTCTGTGACCTTCAGCAAAGACGGGGACAACTTTAGATGAGCCCAGGTGGCCGAGTCGAGCCACAGTAATCTTCTTTTTATAATTTTTTATGATAACAAATTAACGATAACGGCAGTTTAGATCATAATTAAGACCCGCTGCTTTAATTGAACCAAGATGTTGGACAACTTAGATGACAGCTGAGACGCTTCGCGGGACAACAGCGTCTTCAGATTTATCATCATGTCATGTGATGCAGCAGAGACGAGGCTTGTTTCTGCCTCGGGGACGTACTTTAATGTCTTCTCAAGGACACTTCAAGGACGCTGGTGTCCTCCAGGCTTCAGACCACCAAACTCATAAAGACAAAACCTAATCTGCTCCGTCGGGTTCCTCGGAGATATGAAACACATCTTCCTCCGATGTTGATTGATTTGAAAAATTCCATTTGATTTATTGTTAAAAGGGATTAATAATTTCCAGTCCATTAGTGAGCCTTGATGAATGATGAATGCAGCATCAGCAGAGATGAAGAGTTTCATTCACTTTCATTAAAATCTCATTACACGTCTCCCCGAAATGATTCAGAGCCGACGTCCCGTCTCTCCTCTGATCCGGTCTCAGATGATCCGGTCTCAGGTGATCCGGTCTCAGATGATCTGGTCTCAGGTGATCCGGTCTCAGATGATCCGGTCTCAGATGATCCGGTCTCTGATGATCCAGTCTAATATGGTCCGGTCTCAGATGATCCGGTCTCAGATGATCCTGTCTCTGATGATCCGGTCTCAGATGATCCGGTCTCTGATGATCCGGTCTCAGATGATCCGGTCTCAGATGATCCTGTCTCAGATGATCCGGTCTCAGATGATCTGGTCTCAGATGATCCGGTCTCAGATGATCTGGTCTCAGATGATCCAGTCTCAGATGATCCGGTCTCAGATGATCCGGTCCCATGGATGATCCGGTCTCAGATGATCCGGTCTCAGATGATCCGGTCTCAGATGATCCGGTCTCAGATGATCCGGTCTCAGATGATCCGGTCAGATGATCCGGTCTCAGATGATCCGGTCAGATCCGGTCTCAGATGATCCGGTCTCAGATGATCCGGTCTCAGATGATCTCAGATGATCCAGTCTCAGATGATCCGGTCTCAGAGATGATCCGGTCTCAGATGATCCGGATTCAGATGATCCGATCTCAGATGATCCGGTCTCAGATGATCCTGTCTCTGATGATCCAGTCTCAGATGATCCTGTCTCAGATGATCCGGTCTCAGATGATCCTGTCTCTGATGATCCAGTCTCAGATGATCCGGTCTCAGATGATCCGGTCTCAGATGATCCAGTCTCAGATGATCCTGTCTCTGATGATCCAGTCTCAGATGATCCGGTCTCAGATGATCCGGTCTCTGATGATCCAGTCTCAGATGATCCGGTCTCAGATGATCCGGTCTTTGATGATCCTGTCTCAGATGATCCGGTCTCAGATGATCCGGCCTTAGATGATCCTGTCTCAGATGATCCAGTCTCAGATGATCCTGTCTCTGATGATCCAGTCTCAGATGATCCGGTCTCAGATGATCCGGTCTCTGATGATCCAGTCTCAGATGATCCGGTCTAAGATGGTCCGGTCTCTGATGATCCAGTCTCAGAGATGATCTGGTCTCAGATGATCCGGATTCAGAGATGATCCGGTCTCAGATGTTCCAGTCTCAGATGATCCGGTCTCTGATGATCCAGTCTCAGATGATCCGGTCTCAGATGATCCGGTCTCAGATGATCCGGTCTCAGATGATCCGGTCTCTGATGATCCTGTCTCAGATGATCCGGTCTCAGATGATCCGGTCTTAGATGATCCTGTCTCAGATGATCCGGTCTCAGATGATCCTGTCTCTGATGATCCAGTCTCAGATGATCCGGTCTCAGATGATCCGGTCTCTGATGATCCAGTCTCAGATGATCCGGTCTAAGATGGTCCGGTCTCTGATGATCCAGTCTCAGAGATGATCTGGTCTCAGATGATCCGGATTCAGAGATGATCCGGTCTCTGATGATCCGGTCTCAGATGGTCTCAGATGATCCGGTCTCTGATGATCCGGTCTCAGATGATCCGGTCTCAGATGATCCGGTCTCAGATGATCCGGTCTCAGATGATCCGGTCTCTGATGATCCAGTCTCAGATGATCCAGTCTCAGATGATCCTGTCTCAGATGATCCGGTCTCAGATGATCCGGTCTCTGATGATCCAGTCTCAGATGATCCTGTCTAACATGATCCAGTCTCAGATGATCCGGTCTCAGATGATCCGGTCTCAGATGATCCGGTCTCAGATGATCCGGTCTCAGATGATCCGGTCTCAGATGATCCGGTCTCTGATCAGATGATCCTGTCTCTGATGATCCAGTCTCAGATGATCCGGTCTCAGATGATCCGGGTCTCTGATGATCCAGTCTCTCAGATGATCCGGTCTCAGATGATCCAGATCTCAGAGATGATCTCAGATGATCTGGTCTCAGATGATCCAGATCTCAGAGATGATCCGGTCTCAGATGATCTGGTCTCAGATGATCCAGTCTCAGAGATGATCCGGTCTCAGATGATCCAGTCTCAGATGATCCAGTCTCAGAGATGATCCGGTCTCAGATGATCCGGATTCAGAGATGATCCGGTCTCAGATGATCTGATCTCAGATGATCCAGTCTCAGATGATCCAGTCTCAGAGATGATCCGGTCTCAGATGATCTGGTCTCAGATGATCCAGTCTCAGAGATGATCCGGTCTCAGATGATCTGGTCTCAGATGATCCAGTCTCAGAGATGATCCGGTCTCAGATGATCCGGTCCCAGAGATTATCGGGTCTCAGTCATCCTCCTCAGAAATGATCCAGTGTCAGAGGATCCGGTCTCAAAGATGATCCGGTCTCAGAGAGAATCCGGTCTCAGATGATCTGGTCTCAGATAATCCGGTCTCAGATGATCCAGTCTCAGAGATGATCCGGGCTCAGAGATGATCCGGTCTCAGAGATGATCCGGTCTCAGAAAGGATCTGGTCTCACAGATGATCCGGTTTCAGAGATGATCCGGTCTCAGAGAGAATCCGGTCTCAGATGATCTGGTCTCAGATAATCCGGTCTCAGATGATCCAGTCTCAGAGATGATCCGGGCTCAGAGATGATCCGATCTCAGAGATGATCCTGTCTCAGAAAGGATCTGGTCTCACAGATGATCCGGTTTCAGAGATGATCCGGTCTCAGATGATCCGGTCTCAGAGATGATCTGGTCCCAGAGATGATCCGGTCTCAGAGAGGATCTGGTTTCAGAGAGGATCCGGTTTCAGAGAGGATCCGGTCTCAGAGATGATCCGGTCTAAGAGATGATCCGGTCTCAGACATGATCCGGTCTCACAGATGATCCGGTTTCAGAGATGATCCGGTCTGAGATGATCCGGTCTGAGATGATCCGGTCTCAGAGATCCTCTTCAGAGATGATCCGGTCTAAGAGATGATCCGGTCTCAGATTTGATCCGGTTTCAGAGATAATCCAGTCGGCCCACTGTTGTTCTGACCCGACAGCTTCATCAGATGGAGTCTGTCTCAGGAAAGTCGTCGATGAAAACTGGAGGTTTTCAGAACCGTGTTGGTTTAATGTTGCTGAGAGTTGAAGAACATGATTGATGGACGTCTCGTTTGTCTCCCAGAGTAGAAGTCTGATGGAGTGATGACACCTTGCTCTACGGTCAGGTACAGATGTCAGTACCGCCTCTGTTGGTCCTGGTTCTGGAGGAATCTGGGTCCATTCTTCTCTACAGCGATGGTCTGACACATAAAAAGGGACTCACCTTACACCTCTTTGGTCTGAGCTCATGAAGGAAACAACCCGGTGATGGGAACGTCCCGGTGAAGGAAATGTCCCGGTGGTGGGAACGTCCCGGTGGTGGAAACGTCACGGTGAAGGAAATGTCCTGGTGGTGGGAACGTCCCGGTGGTGGGAACGTCACGGTGAAGGAAATGTCCTGGTGGTGGGAACGTCCCGGTGGTGGAAACGTCCCGGTGGAAACGTCCCGGCGGTGGGAACGTCCCGGCGGTGGGAACGTCCCGGCGGTGGGAACGTCCCGGCGGTGGGAACATCCCGGCAGTGGGAACGTCCCCGTGAAGGAAACATCCCGGCGATAGAAATGTCCCGGTAAAGGAAATGTCCCGGTAAAGGAAACGTCCCGTTGAAGGAAACATCCCAGTGATGGGAACGTCCCGGTGAAGGAAATGTCCCGGTGGTGGAAACGTCCCGGCGGTGGGAACGTCCCGGTGAAGGAAATGTCCTGGTGGTGGGAACGTCCCGGTGGTGGGAAACGTCCCGGTGGTGGAAACGTCCCGGCGGTGGGAACGTCCCGGCGGTGGGAACGTCCCGGCGGTGGGAACGTCCCGGTGAAGGAAACATCCCGGCGATAGAAATGTCCCGGTAAAGGAAACGTCCCGTTGAAGGAAACATCCCAGTGATGGGAACGTCCCGGTGAAGGAAATGTCCCGGTGGTGGAAACGTCCCGGTGAAGGAAACATCCTGGCGATAGAAATGTCCCGGTAAAGAAAATGTCCCGTTGAAGGAAACATCCCAGTGATGGGAATGTCCCGGTGAAGGAAATGTCCCGTTGAAGGAAACATCCCAGTGATGGGAATGTCCAGGTGAAGGAAACATCCCAGTGATGGGAATATCCCGGTGAAGGAAACATCCCAGTGATGGGAATATCCCGGTGAAGGAAACATCCCAGTGATGGGAATATCCCGGTGAAGGAAATGTCCCGGTGATGGAAACGTCGTGGTGAAGGAAATTACCTGGTGAAGGAAATGTCCCAGCGGTATGAATGTCCCGGCGATGGGAACGTCCCGGTAAAGTGCTCCGCTTGTTGTGTTGCTGTTTTCGTTTCACTCTGACGTCACAGAACGAGTCTCGGTTTCCAGCTGGAGGAGTTGATGGACCAGAGTGACCCCCCCCCCCCCCCCCCCCCCCCCACACCAGTTCCTCCACCAGTTCCTCCACATCCATCACTGAGAGGCTCCGCCTGCTCAGAGCTCCATGACAACATGTTTATAAGGAGCTGAAGCAGAAGCTTCTCCTTTATAGAAAATATAAATATGTTTTACAGATGCATGTTTTCATTGCTTTAATTAACTCATTAATTAATGAGTTAAAATGAAGTTTTAATTATTTTTCACTGAATATGGAATTTGAAAGTAAAAGATTTTAACAGTAAATTAAATAACATTTCAGTTCATCCTTTTTATAAGGATACTATGTTATTTTTATGACATAATTTAATAAAATAAACAGGCAGCAAATCGCTGCGACCCTGAACAGGAATAAACGGGTCTCGATTAGTTTAGTACAACAGGAATTATTATAATCTTTTACTTTATTATTTCTATTAATGTTTAAAATTCATTCATTTATTTAAATGAATTTGTGATTTTTTTTTACAACAAAAAAAATAATTCAGTAATAATGAAACGTTTCTCATTTTTGTTTCAAAATGAAAAAATGTGATTTGATGTTAAAAAGTCCTGATTTCAGGACAGAAAATCTTAATTTTCTGTAAAAAGTTGCGATTTTATTATATCGATTTAAGAAATAACAAACAGCTTCAGTTTTGCTAAAGTCGATATTTTACATTGAAAAAGTCGAAATGTTTCGTTTAAAAGTTACGATTTTTAACAAATTCCTGATTTTTAGGTGGAAAAGTTGTGACCAGAGAACAAACCTTTGCAGTTAAATGATAATTATTTTATGTCAAATAGTCACAATTTAGCAACATTTTGCGATTTTACAAGAGAAAATGTTATTTTAGAACCTTATTATTTCAATCCACACATTTAAATTTAATGATTTGACAACTCAAAGTTGCGATTTTATGACAAAATGTTGCTTTAAATTTTGAAGAACTCCATGATTGTGGAAATTAATGATTAAAAACTAAATGTATTTAATTATATGTAACGCCAGGTCTGGTTTTAGCGCCGTCTGGCGGCCTGCAGAGGTCTTTAAAGCTGTCGGAGATCTTTCAGGAGTCCAGGTTTGATAGTTTCTGTTTCCCAGACACCTAAAGAGCAGAAAGAGTCGATCTGGATGAAACTAATCCTTTAAAATATGATAAAGAAATGAAGAATTGTTTCCTTTTTAATTAAACTGCTGTGACGCTGCGTGACGTCGACGAAACAAAGACCAGTTTGTTTTGTTCTGAACTTCAAAGAGGAGGAGAGTCAGGACCGCGGACAGCTCCCTCTCTCTCTCTCTCTCCGTCTCTCTCTCTCTCTCTCCGTCTCTCTCATGGACGCGCACAGGCGCGAGCGCGTCTCTTCCGGCCGCGCTGCTCTCAGCTGGCTGTGGTACAGCTCCTCCCTCCTCCCCCAGCACAGATCCGTGGACTCTTTCACTGGAGAGGATCTTTCCCGACTGCCCCCCCCCACCCCCACCTCCAGTGATTCCACGCGGTGACTCCACGCAGTGACTCCGCGCGAGGGCAGCTCAGGTGACGGTCCAGGTCTTCTCACACACACCCCCCCACCACCCCCCCCACTACCCCCACCAGGTCTGAATCAGAGATGGGGGCTCCCGGTCTGTGGCTGCCGATCGCCGCCACCCTGCTCCTCTACCCCCCCGCCGCGGCGGAGATCCGCTGCGCGTCCTGCCCGTCCCCGCTCCGGCTCCACGCGCCCCCCGCGGAGGACCCGAGCCGCCTCGGAAACATCGCGGGGGGGTACCGTGAACTCGGAGGTACCGGTCCGAGCGGGGACGCGGCCCCCCGCAGAGCCAGGAGGAGCGACGGCGGCCGGACGGAGCGGGACACCGGGACTCCGGGGGCGGCCCGGGACGCCGGCTGGGGGGCCGCCCGGCAGAAGGAGCCCAGACTCGGCAGCAGCACGTTCGCGCTGACCGGCGACTCCGCGCACAACCAGGCGGCGGTCCACTGGACCGGACCCAACAGCAGCGTAAGTCCAGAACCGCCGTCCACACCTCACAACCTCCGCCGTACCGGGGGAGGGGGGGGGCAACTCCACGCGCTCTGCGCCCACTCGTGCCGCTGTTAACAGGTGCGGGAAACGCGCCAAACTTCTCCGTCACTCCATCCGAACATCTGACCCGCTTCTGCTTCTCTGAATTACGACTTAGATATTCGACTGAGACGCATCAAACCCAAATGAAGTGACTGAGAAGGCGGGAATCATAAATGATCTCATTAATATTCAACAACAACAACATTATTAAGATGAAGAACCTGCTGAAACAAACGGTTTTAACCGGATTATCGGCGGTTCCCGCGGTCAGATTTGAGTTGATTCAGCCTTTATTTGTGCAGAAAAACATCCAACCTCTTGTTGCACTACCTTAAACTTTCCAGAGGGGGTGTCTGGGGGTTAGCGCCCCCCCCCCCCCCCCCCCCCCCCTCCCGCCCCCCCCCCCCATCTGCATTACTACAGAGGAGATGCAGCATTCCCCCAAAAACACGGAGCTCCGCTTCCATCTAAGAACCGAGCCTTGGTTCTGGGGATCAGTTCACCTCTTCATCCCCCTCAAAGAAGAAGGGATGAGTAGAGGAAGGAAAGAAAGACAAAGAAAATCTAATATTTAATATTAATATTGATATTTTATCTAATATTTATATCTAATATATATCACAGATATAATAAACCCAGATTTTATTCACAGGAGAACAAAGAAAACGTTTCAGATGATAAAATGTGAGACATTTTCCATCCCTCCCTCCATCCATCCATCCATCCATCCATCCTTCTATCCATCCATCCATCCATCCATCCATCCATCCATCCATCCATCCCTCCATCCATCCTTCTATCCATCCATCCATCCATCCATCCATCCATCCATCCATCCATCCATCCATCCATCCAGCTCCATCCATCCATCCATCCATCCATCATCCATCCTCCATCCATCCATCCATCATCCCATCCATCCATCCATCCTCCATCCATCCCTCCCTCCACCCATCCATCCTTCCATCATCCATCCATCCATCCATCCATCATCCCTCCATCATCCATCCATCCATCCATCCCTCCATCTTCCATCCCTCCATCATCCCTCCATCATCCATCATCCATCCCTCCATCCCTCCATCATCCCTCCATCATCCATCATCCATACCTCCATCTCTCCATCATCCATCCCTGCATCCATCCATCCATCATCCCGCCATCCCTCCATCATCAATCCCTTCATCATCCATCATCCATCTCTCCATCACCCATCCATCCATCCATCATCCCTCCATCCCTCCATCATCCCTCCATCCCTTCACCATCCATCCCTCCATCCAACCATCATCCCTCCATCATCCCTCCATCCATCCATCATCCATCCCTCCATCATCCCTCCATCATCCATCCATCCATCCATCATGCCTCCATCCCTTCATCATCCCTCCATCCCTTCACCATCCATCCCTCCATCCATCCATCATCCCTCCATCATCCCTCCATCCATCCATCTCCATCCCCCATCATCCCTCCATCATCCATCCATCCATCCATCATCCATTATCCATCATCCCTCCATCATCCCTCCATCCATCCATCCATCATCATCATCATCCCTCCCTCATCCCTCCATCCCTCCATCATCCCCCATCCCTCCATCCATCCCTCCATCTTCCCTCCATCCCCTCCATCCCGCCATCCCTCCATCCATCCCTCCATCCCTCCATCATCCCTCCATCTTCCCTCCATCATCCCTCCATCATCCCTCCATCCCTCCCTCCATCCCTCCATCATCCCTCCATCCCTCCATCCCTCCCTCCATCCCTCCATCATCCCTCCATCATCCTCCATCCCTCCATCATCCCTCCATCCCTCCATCCCTCCATCCCTCCATCATCCCCTCATCATCCCTCCATCATCCCTCCATCCCTCCATCCCTCCATCATCCCTCCATCCCTCCATGGGTCCAGGGATCTTCTGGGTCGGTGGATTCTGGATCAACATTGTTTCATGAGAGAATCTGAGCTCATTTTAAATTTGGTGGCAGCAAAATATCTAAGAAGTTAAGGATGAGAACAAAACAAGAAAAGCAACATCTACTGCTAATGAGGTCAGATATCAGCAGGTCAGTGGTGGCGGGAAAAAGAGCATGTTAGAGAGGCGGAGTCTATAAAGGGAAAGATGGGCGGAGCCTGTGCCGGGGCGTCACAGTCTGAATCAGCATCATACTGACAGGTACCTGCACAGGTAGCACTCAGGCTCCTCCCCCTTTGAGCTCCGCCTCAGAGTCCTTCCTGTAGCTGACTGGTGTAGCTTCACCATCAAATCTATTTTTTAATTTTAATTTTAATTTTAACAACGTCACGATTTTATGACAAAAACGGAAAAAAAAGTTGCACATTTTTAAGTTTCAACATTTAATCATAAAAAGTTTGGATTTTTGTAATTTTAGATTTTATATGAAAATTTGGGTTTTTACAACAGGAATTTGTGATTTGAGGACCTAAAGTCATAATTTTATGTCAAAGAATTTTTGTTTTCGAGAAGTCGACACTTTACAACATAAAGTTGAAATATTAAGTTAGCAAGTTGAAATTTAAGATTTTAGGACAGAATGTCATTATTATCAACTATAAAGATTCAGTTATTAAAAATAGGATTTTGTTCTAAATTTAATAATTTAGAACGTAATTTTACGTCAAAAAGACAGTTTAGCAAAATTGGAGACTTAATGACAAATAATTAGATTTTATATCAAAAATTCTGTATTTTACTGCAAAAATCCTGATTTCAGGACGTAAAGTTGCAGTTACACAAAAATCACTATTTTACGACCAAAAGTTGTAATTTTATGTCAAAAAGCTGTGGATTTGCCAAAGTTTGTATTTTAACATGAAAAGGTCTTAAATCAAGGATTCAGGAATATAAATGTTGTGATTTTATCACAAAAGTTCCAGTTTTACAAGAAACACTGAAATCTGGAAAAAAAAAGTTTTTTAAGAAAATGTTGTTTTTTGCAAAAATAGCTGTAATTTTAACAAAAAATCTGAATGAGCTTCCCTGTGATTTTAGAAATAAATGACTAAAATTACAAAACTATCATTAAATTGAATTTATTTTATTTTATTATATTTATTTAGTTTTATTTTATTTTATTTTATTTTAGTTTAGTGTTTTTTAATTATTATTTCTGTGTGTCGCTTTGAATTTAAATAGTTCTGACTTCATGTCCGTCCCCGGCGCACAGAGATTCCTGTCTGAACCGGCGTCCATCTTGTCTTCTGAGATGATCTTCTTCCACCCAGTCAGGTCAGGGTTAGGGTTAGGGGGTTAGGGTTATGGGGTTAGGAGTTAGGGGGTTAGGGTTAGGGTTAGGGTTATGGGGTTAGGGTTCGGGTTATGGGGTTAGGGTTAGGGTTATGGGTTAGGGGTTAGGGTTATGGGGTTAGGGGTTAGGGTTAGGGTTAGGGGTTAGGGTTAGTGGTTATGGGGTTAGGGGTTAGGGTTATGGGTTAGGGGTTAGGGGTTAGGGTTAGAGTTATGGGGTTAGGGGTTAGGTTTATGGGTTAGGGGTTAGGGTTAGGGGTTAGGGGGTTAGGGTTAGGGTTAGGGTTCGGTTATGGGGTTCGGGGTTAGGTTTGGGGTTAGGGGTTAGGGGTTAGGGGTTAGGGGTTCGTGTTCGGGTTAGGGGTTAGGGGTTTGGGGTTCGGGTTCGGGTAGGGTTCGGGTTCGGGGTTAGGGTTCGGGTTCGGGGTTCGGGTTCGGGTTGGGGGGGTTTGGGGTTCGGGTAGGGTTCGGAGGGGTTAGGGGTTCGGTTTGGGGTTCGGGGTTCTGGGGTTAGGGGTTCGGGGTTAGGGGTTCGGGTTCGGGTTCGGGGTTCGGGTTCGGGGTTCGGGTTCGGGGTTCGGGGTTCGGGTTCGGGTTAGGGTTCGGGTTCGGGTTCGGCGTTCGGGTTCGGCGTTCGGGTTCGTTCGGGGTTCGGGGTTAGGGTTCGGGGTTAGGGGTTTGGGTTCGGGTTCGGGTTCGGGTTCGGGTTCGGGTTTCGGGGTGTTCTGGGGTTGGGGTTAGGGTTTCGGGTTGGGTTAGGGTTTAGGGTTTCGGGTTAGGGGTTAGGGGTTAGGGGGTTAGGGTTATGGGGTTAGGGGTTAGGGTTAGGGTTAGGGGGGGTTAGGGGTTAGGGATTAGGACCCAGTCAGGTCAGGGTTCGGCTAGTTCGTTAGTCTTATCAGCCTTTTTAGCTCCAGATGTTCTCCAGATGTTCCTCCAGCCTCCAGTTGGCTCTTTGCTGCCACCAAATTTAGAAGAAGCTCATATTTTTTCATGAAATGGAAAAATATCTGACTTCTGAAGATCTGATATGTTTTTTCTGTTTTATTGTGAATAACATCGGCTCTTTTTTTTTTATCTTTTATAAATTTCATCATCGCGCTGGTTTGTGAATGTTTTTGCTCCATTTTTCTGATAGAAAGTCACAAATAAAACATCGAGGCCCCTCAATGATCCATTAATGACTCTGGAAACCAGAACCGTCTCCATCCAGAGATCCATCTGAGGTCACACAGGTGCCTCCTAAGGTCCAAACACCTGAGCATCATGGAGGTGCCCCCCCCCCTCCCCCCCAGGAGAACCTTCTGGTTGCTGGTCCATATCTGCTGTTGAGGAGCTCCTGCTGGTTCTAGATGATTCTGAGCTGGTTTTAGCTGCAGTGACGACTCAGGTGTGTGTGTGTAGGTGTGTGTGTCGGTACTATCACCTGCTGGTGGAGGTGCTGGTGTGTCGCTGCTCCTCAGCTTCTACCTGGAGCAGCCATCTTGGTTCTGGGCGTCTGTTTCGGGGTGTTTTGTTGTGATGATGAATCCAGGTGATGAACATCTCTGTTGTCTGTGCTGATGAAGATGAAGATGAAGATGAGGATGAAGATGAAGATGCCTCCTGCTCTTCTGCTACCAGACGCCAATAAAATAACATTCCAGATGTTTTCTACCCAGAATTCACCAGGACTGATACTTTACAGTTCGGATTGACCTTCTTCTCTGTTTTACGTCACATATTCAGTAACTGATTTAAAAAACTCACACTGGAAGTGTTTGTTTTTTCTTTCCCAGTCTAACTCCATGGTAGACTGGGACCAGACCTCCATGGTAGACTGGGACCAGTCCTCCATGGTAGACTGGATCCAGACCTTCATGGTAGACTGGACCCAGACCTCCATGGTAGACTGGACCCAGACCTCCATGGTAGACTGGGACCAGTCCTCCATGGTAGACTGGATCCAGACCTTCATGGTAGACTGGATCCAGACCTCCATGGTAGACTGGGACCAGTCCTCCATGGTAGACTGGGTCCAGACCTCCGTGGTAGACTGGGACCAGTCCTCCATGGTAGACTGGATCCAGACCTTCATGGTAGACTGGATCCAGACCTCCATGGTAGACTGGGACCAGTCCTCCATGGTAGACTGGGTCCAGACCTCCGTGGTAGACTGGGACCAGTCCTCCATGGTAGACTGGGACCAGTCCTTCATGGTAGACTGGATCCAGTCCTCCATGGTAGACTGGGTCCAGACCTCCGTGGTAGACTGGGACCAGTCCTCCATGGTAGACTGGGACCAGTCCTTCATGGTAGACTGGATCCAGACCTCCGTGGTAGACTGGGACCAGTCCTCCATGGTAGACTGGGACCAGACCTCCATGGTAGACTGGGACCAGTCCTCCATGGTAGACCCAGACCTCCGTGGTACTGGGACTAGTCCTTCATGGTAGACTGGGACCAGTCCTCCATGGTAGACTGGGAGTCCTCCATGTACTGGGACCAGTCCTCCATGGTAGACTGGGACCAGTCTACCATGGAGGTCTGGTTCAGTCCTTCTGCATCTGTCTGTTCTGTCCTGAGTCTTTAATCAGACTAACGGAGGTTCACGGGTCATTTGGTCTCTCAGAACCTCTGGAGGACTCCTGTTGGTCCCCAGAGCAAACATCTCATCTTCTGAATTTGGACAGGTGTCCTCAGAGTTCGTGGACAGTCGTTTTAAGAGTTCGGGGACAGTCAGTTTAAAAGTTAGTGGACAGTCGTTTTAAGAGTTCGTCGACAGTCGTTTTAAGAGTTTGTGGACAGTTGTCCTCAGAGTTTGTGAACAGTTGTTTTAAGAGTTCGTGGACAGTTGTCCTCAGAGTTCGTGGACAGTTGTTTTAAGAGTTCGTCGACAGTCGTTTTAAGAGTTTGTGGACAGTTGTTTTAAGAGTTCGTCGACAGTCGTTTTAAGAGTTCGTGGACAGTCGTTTTAAGAGTTCGTGGACAGTCGTTTTAAGAGTTCATGGACAGTTGTTTTAAGAGTTTGTGGACAGTTGTCCTGAGAGTTCGTGAACAGTTGTTTTAAGAGTTCGTGGACAGTCGTTTAAAGAGTTCATGGACAGTTGTTTTAAGAGTTCGTGAACAGTTGTTTTAAGAGTTCGTGGACAGTCATTTTAAGAGTTCATCGACAGTTGTTTTAAGAGTTCGTGGACAGTCGTTTTAAGAGTTCATCGACAGTCGTTTCAGAGTTCGTGGACAGTCGTTTTAAGAGTTCGTGGACAGTCGTTTTAAGAGTTCGTGGACAGTTGTTTTAAGAGTTCGTGGACAGTTTTCCTCAGAGTTCGTGGACAGTTGTTTTAAGAGTTCGTGAACAGTTGTTTTAAGAGTTCGTGGACAGTCGTTTAAAGAGTTCATGGACAGTTGTTTTAAGAGTTCGTGAACAGTTGTTTTAAGAGTTCGTGGACAGTCATTTTAAGAGTTCATCGACAGTTGTTTTAAGAGTTCGTGGACAGTCGTTTTAAGAGTTCGTGGACAGTTGTTTTAAGAGTTCGTGGACAGTTTTTCCTCAGAGTTCGTGGACAGTTGTTTTAAGAGTTCGTGAACAGTGTTTTTAAGAGTTTCGTGGACAGTTGTTTTAAGAGTTCGTCGGACAGTTTTTCAAGAGTTCGTGGACAGTCGTTTTAAGAGTTCGTGGACAGTTGTTTTAAGAGTTCGTGGACAGTTTTCCTCAGAGTTCGTGGACAGTTGTTTTAAGAGTTCGTGAACAGTTGTTTTAAGAGTTCGTGGACAGTCGTTTTAAGAGTTCATCGACAGTCGTTTCAAGAGTTCGTGGACAGTTGTTTTAAGAGTTCGTGGACAGTCGTTTTAAGAGTTCGTGGACAGTCGTTTTAAGAGTTCGTGGACAGTCGTTTTAAGAGTTCGTGGACAGTTTGTTCGTTTAAAGAGTTCGTGAACAGTTGTTTGTTTTTAAGAGTTCGTCGACAGTCGTTTTAAGAGTTCGTGGACAGTCGTTTTAAGAGTTCATGGACAGTTTTTAAGAGTTTTAAGAGAGTTCGTGGACAGTCGTTTTTTTAAGAGTTCGTGGACAGTTTTTTAAGAGTTCGGGACAGTCGTTTTAAGAGTTCGTGGACAGTCGTTTTAAGGAGTTCGTGGACAGTCGTTTTTTAAAGAGTTCGTGGACAGTCGTTTTAAGTTATGGACAGTTTTTTTAAGAGTTTCGTGGACGTTGTTTTTCGTGAACAGTTGTTTTAAGAGTTCGTGGACATTCGTTTAAGTTTTCGGAAGAGTTCCTGGAGTTCGTGGACAGTTGTTTTAAGAGTTCGTGGACAGTGTTTAAGTTTTAAGAGTTCGTGGACAGTCGTTTTTAAGAGTTCGTTTTCAAGTTCGGACAGTTGTTTTAAGAGTTCGTGGACAGTTGTTTTAAGAGTTCGTGGACAGTCGTTTTAAGAGTTCGTGGACAGTCGTTTTAAGAGTTCGTGTTTTAAGAGTTCGTGGACAAGAGTTCGTGGACAGTTGTTTTAAGAGTTCGTGGACAGTCGTTTTAAGAGTTCGTGGACAGTTGTTTTAAGAGTTCGTGGACAGTCGTGTTTTAAGAGTTCGTGGACAGTTGTTTTAAGAGTTCGTGGACAGTGTTTTAAGAGTTCGTGGACAGTCGTTTTAAGAGTTCGTGGACAGTTGTTTTAAGAGTTCGTGGACAGTTTTAAAGAGTTTTAAGTTGGGACAGTTTTAAAGAGTTTTAAGAGTTCGTGGACAGTCGTTTTAAGAGTTCGTGGACAGTTTGAGTTTCAAGAGTTCGTGGACATTGTTTTAGAGTTCGTGGACAGTCGTTTTAAGAGTTCGTGGACAGTTGTTTTAAGAGTTCAGTCGTGGACAGTTGTTTTCAGAGTTCGTGGACAGTTTTTAAAGAGTTTCGTGGACAGTTTTTTAAGAGTTCGGGGACAGGTCGTGGCGTTTTTAAGAGTTCGTGGACAGTCGTTTTAAGAGTTCGTGGACAGTTGTCCTCAGAGTTCATGGACAGTTATTCTCAGAGTTGGTGGACAGTTGTCCTCAGAGTCCTCTACAGTAGACTGGCTGGTTTCTGTTGTTAGAGCCTGATGGAGGACTGAAACCATCTTTGATCCAGCGGTGGTTCCAGCAGTGGTTCCAGCGGTGGTTCCAGTGGTGGTTCCAGCGGTGGTTCCAGTGGTGGTTCCAGCGGTGGTTCCAGCGGTGGTTCCAGCAGTGGTTCCAGCGGTGGTTCCAGCGGTGGTTCCAGCAGTGTTCCAGCAGTGGTTCCAGCAGTGGTTCCAGCGGTGGTTCCAGCGGTGGTTCCAGCGGTGGTTCCAGCAGTGGTTCCAGCAGTGGTTCCAGCAGTGGTTCCAGCGGTGGTTCCAGCGGTGGTTCCAGCGGTGGTTCCAGTGGTGGTTCCAGTGGTGGTTCCAGCAGTGGATCCAGAGGTGGTTCCAGCGTTGGTTCCAGCGGTGGTTCCAGCGGTGGTTCCAGCAGTGGTTCCAGCAGTGGTTCCAGCGGTGGTTCCAGCGGTGGTTCCAGCGGTGGTTCCAGCGGTGGTTCCAGCGTGGTTCCAGCGGTGGTTCCAGCGGTGGTTTCAGCGGTGGTTTCCAGCGTGGTTCCAGGTTTGGTTTCCAGCAGTGGTTCCAGCAGTGGTTCCAGCCAGTGGTTTCCAGCGGTGGTTCCAGCGGTGGTTCCAGCGGTGGTTCCAGCGTGGTTCCAGCGGTGGTTCCAGCGGTGGTTTCAGCGGTGGTTCCAGCAGTGGTTCCAGCGGTGGTTCCAGTGGTGGTTCCAGCAGCGGTGGTTCCAGCGGTGGTTCCAGCGGTGGTTCCAGCAGTGGTTCCAGCGGTGGTTCCAGTGGTGGTTCCAGCGGTGGTTCCAGCGGTGGTTTCCAGCGGTGGTTCCAGCAGTGGTTCCAGCGGTGGTTCCAGCGGTGGTTCCAGCGGTGGTTCCAGCGGTGGTTCCAGTGGTGGTTCCAGCGGTGGTTCCAGCGGTTCCAGCAGTGGTTCCAGCGGTGGTTCCAGCAGTAGTTCCAGCGGTGGTTCCAGCGGTTGTTCCAGCGGTGGTTCCAGCGGTGGTTCCAGCGGTGGTTCCAGCGGTGGTTCCAGCGGTGGTTCCAGCGGTTTCCAGCGGTGGTTCCAGCGGTGTTCCAGCGGTTTTTCCAGCGGTGGTGGTTCCAGCGGTGGTTCCAGCGTGGTTCAGCAGCGGTGGTTCCAGCAGTGGTTCCAGCGGTGGTTCCAGCGGTGGTTCCAGCGGTGGTTCCAGCGGTGGTTCCAGTGGTTCCAGCGTGGTTCCAGCGGTGGTTCCAGCGGTGGTTCCAGCGGTGGTTCCAGCGGTGGTTCCAGCGGTGTTCCAGCGGTGGTTCCAGCGGTGGTTCCAGCGGTGGTTCCAGAGATGGTTCCCGCCACGACCTCCTCCTTCTGGGACAAGACTCCATCTATTATTCAAACTCCTCTTTCTGCTTGTTTCGATGGTTTCAGAGCGTGGCACGTTCAGGGAACGTTGTTGCTTTGTAACACGTTGTTAAAAATAGATGCGCCGTCGCTGTGCTCGGTTTCCGCTTCGTTATAATCAGTGATTACTGAACTTTAGAGCTCCGGCTGCAGGAGAAGTTGTTGTGAAAACTACATTAGAGCAGAACGAAATCAAGACCTGATCTCACAAATTCATGATTTATTCACAACTGAACACATCGAATGACTTAATTCAGCTCAGCTTTCAGTTTATTTCTGTTTCTATCGGGGGGGGGGGGGGGGGGGGGGGGGGTAGGGGTAGAGTTGTAGCAGCATAGATGTGACCATGCTACGTTCTAGTCTGGTCTCCTGTAACTGTCGCCATGACGACTGGCCCTGACAAAGACTTTAATGAGTTACAGGAGAAACCAGTAGAAACTGAAGACAGAGTTCAGGACCGCACAGGTGACTCAGGAGGAGGAGTCAGCAGGTAAAACGTCAGCAGGTATGGTGCAGACCTGCTATTCAGTAGCAGCTGGAGAGAAAATCAGAGTGAAACTTTCTGTTTCTGTGACGACAACAGTTCAGTTTGAATGTCTGAGAAGAAACTGTTTTTGTTAAACAAAGAGGAATAAAATATAGAGCTTTGACTTTTTTTACAGGTGATGTCTTAAAACTATAAACCTTTATGTGCAATTTTGATGGAACTTCAACATAAAAATGACAAGTTAACGAGGATAAGACTTTTAAAGATTTCAACGTGTCAGAAGACCAGAGCTGGTTTTAGAAATCACTGCTGAAATCCCCCACAATCCCCCACTGACACCTAGAGGTGGGCAGAGGAACTGCAGCCTCTAGTGGTCGGTAGAGGAACTGCAGCCTCTAGTGGTCGGTAGAGGAACTGCAGCCTCTAGTGGTCAGTAGAGGAACTGCAGCCTCTAGTGGTCAATAGAGGAACTGCAGCCTAGTGGGTAATAGAGGAACTGCAGCCTCTAGTGGTTGGTAGAGGAACTGCAGCCTCTAGTGGTCAATAGAGGAACTGCAGCCTCTAGTGGGTAATAGAGGAACTGCAGCCTCTAGCGGTTGGTAGAGGAACTGCAGCCTCTAGTGGTCAATAGAGGAACTGCAGCCTCTAGTGGGTCTGTCAGTGTAGTAGGAACTGCAGCCTCTAGTGGTCAGTAGAGGAACTGCAGCCTCTAGTGGTCATAGAGGAACTGCAGCCTCTAGTGGTCAGTAGAGGAACTGCAGCCTCTAGTGGTCAGTAGAGGAACTGCAGCCTCTAGTGGTCGTAGAGGAACTGCAGCCTAGAGTGTAGAGAGGAACTGCATCCTCTAGTGGTCAGTATAAGAACTGCAGCCTCTAGTGGTCTGTAGAGAAACTGCAGCCTCTAGGGTCAGTAGAGGACTGCAGTCTCTAGTGGTCAGTGTAGTGTCGTAGAGGAACTGCAGCCTCTAGTGGTCGTAGTCGGTGGTTCCAGTTCTATTTAAATTAAATCAGTTTATAATCTTGTTCTCTGATTCTTGGTTTCAGCTGCATAAATGAGTCACTGCAAACAGTCATGAATGAGCTTGAAGTTCTGGCACAAATACTCCAAGCTGATAAAAACTCATCTGGGCAGGTTCTGGTGGGGGGGGGGGGGGGGGTGGGGGGCACACGCTCTGTTCAGCTGACCTTTAGCCGACAAGCCGCCCCCCCCCCCCCCCCCTCCCCCCCAGAGCTCCTCGGTCGGCCAAATGCCAGAAATATAAAGTAGATGAACGTTAGCTGCCTCCTGGGCTGCTCGCTTGACTGGCTGCAGCATCGCTGTGAATTCACAGCTGTTTGCATCACGTCCACCTGTGGGAGGACACCTGCAGTCGTGAGGTTGGGGGGGGGGGGTGGTGGAGGGATGGGGGGAGGAGTTCTCTGAGGCGTCAGGAGGTCCAGAAGGCTGATGAAGCCTCCTGAAGTCGTTACTCATCTGTGGGTCGCAGCCTCGACCTCAAACTGCTGCTGCAGCGCTGAGACGGACAGCAGAACTGCAGCAGAGCTTCCCTGCAGAGGCTCTGGACGCTCTGTCCCCACTGAGACTCAGTCCCCACAGAGACTCTGTCCCCGCAGAGACTCTGTCCCCTCAGAGACTCAGTCCCTGAGCAGTTCTGAACCCATGCTCTGTGGTGTTATCAGATGCTCTGTGGTGTTATCAGATGCTCTGTGGGGTTATCAGATGCTCTGTGGGGTTATCAGGTGCTCTGTGGGTTTATCAGGCGCTCTGTGGGGTTATCAGACGCTCTGTGGGGTTATCAGACGCTCTGTGGGGTTATCAGACGCTCTGTGGGGTTATCAGAAGCTCTGTGGGGTTATCAGACGCTCATTGCTGTTATCAGGTGCTCTGTGGTGTTATCAGATGCTCTGTGGTGTTATCAGATGCTCTGTGGGGTTATCAGATGCTCTGTGGGGTTATCAGGTGCTCTGTGGGTTTATCAGGCGCTCTGTGGGGTTATCAGGTACTCTGTAGGTTTATCAGGTGCTCTGTGGGGTTATCAGACGCTCTGTGGGGTTATCAGACGCTCTGTGGGGTTATCAGAAGCTCTGTGGGGTTATCAGATGCTCATTGCTGTTATCAGGCGCTCTGTGGGGTTATCAGACGCTCTGTGGGTTTATCAGGTGCTCTGTGGGGTTATCAGGCGCTCTGTGGGGTTATCAGGTGCTCTATGGGGTTATCAGGTGCTCTGTGGGTTTATCAGGCGCTCTGTGGGGTTATCAGGTGCTCTATGGGGTTATCAGAAGCTCTGTGGGGTTATCAGGCGCTCTGTTATCAGACGCTCTGTGCTGTTATCAGGGGCTCTGTGGGGTTATCAGGTGCTCTGTGGGTTTATCAGAAGCTCTGTGGGTTTATCAGATGCTCTCTGGTGTTATCAGGCACTCTGTAGGTTTATCAGGTGCTCTGTGGAGTTGTCAGATGCTCTCTGGGGTTAGCAGATGCTCTGTTATCAGTCGCTCTGTGGGGTTTATCAGATGCTCTGTGGTGCTATCAGGTGCTCTGTGGGTTTATCAGGTGCTCTGTGGGGTTATCAGGTGCTCTGTGGGGTTATCAGTTGCTCTGTGGGGTTATCAGACGCTCTGTGGGTTTATCAGGTGCTCTGTGGGGTTATCAGTCGCTCTGTGGGATTATCAGGTGCTCTGTGGGGTTATCAGGTGCTCTGTGGGTTTATCAGAAGCTCTGTGGGTTTATCAGATGCTCTGTGGGATTATCAGGTGCTCTGTGGGGTTATCAGGTGCTCTGTGGGTTTATCAGAAGCTCTGTGGGTTTATGAGATGCTCTGTGGAGTTTTCAGATGCTCTGTGGGGTTATTAGACGCTCTGTTATTAGACGCTCTGCGGGTTTATCAGGTGCTCTGTGGGGTTATCAGACGCTATGTGGGGTTATCAGGTGCTCTTTAGGGTTATCAGGTGCTCTGTGGGGTTGTCAGACGCTCTGTGGGGTTATCAGGTGCTCTGTGGGGTTATCAGGTGCTCTGTGGGGTTATCAGACGCTCTGTGGGGTTGTCAGACTCTCTGTGGGGTTGTCAGACGCTCTGTGGGTTTATCAGACGCTCTGTGGGGTTAACAGGTGCTCTGTGGGGTTATCAGACGCTCTGTGGGGTTATCAGGTGCTCTTTAGGGTTATCAGGTGCTTTTTAGGGTTATCAGATGCTCTGTAGGGTTATCAGGTGCTCTGTGGGGTTATCAGGTGCTCTGTGGGGTTATCAGGTGCTCTGTGGGGTTGTCAGACTCTCTGTGGGGTTGTCAGACGCTCTGTGGGGTTATCAGGTGCTCTGTGGGGTTATCAGACGCTCTGTGGGGTTATCAGGTGCTCTGTGGGGTTATCAGACGCTCTGTGGGGTTGTCAGACTCTCTGTGGGATTATCAGACGCTCTGTGGGGTTAACAGGTGCTCTGTGGGGTTATCAGACTCTCTGTGGGGTTATCAGGTGCTCTGTGGGGTTATCAGGCCTGTGGGGTGGGGTTGTCAGACTCTGTGGGATTATCAGACTCTGTGGGGTTAACAGGTGCTCTGTGGGGTTATCAGGTGCTCTGTGGGGTTGTCAGACGCTCTGTGGTGTTGTCAGACGCTCTGTGGGGTTGTCAGATGCTCTGTGGTGTTATCAGATGCTCTGTGGGTTTATCAGGCGCTCTGTGGGGTTATCAGGTGCTCTGTGGGGTTATCAGGCGCTCTTTGGGGTTATCAGATGCTCTGTGGGGTTATCAGGCGCTCTGTGGGGTTATCAGTCGCTCTGTGGGTTTATCAGACGCTCTGTGGGGTTATCAGGTGCTCTTTAGGGTTATCAGGTGCTCTGTGGGGTTGTCAGACGCTCCCTGGGGTTATCAGGTGCTCTGTGGGGTTATCAGACGCTCTGTGGGGTTATCAGGTGCTCTGTGGGGTTATCAGACTCTTTGTGGGGTTATCAGGTGCTCTGTGGGGTTGTCAGACGCTCTGTGGGGTTATCAGACGCTCTGTGGGTTTATCAGGCGCTCTGTGGGGTTATTAGGCGCTCTGTGGGTTTATCAGGCGCTCTGTGGGGTTATCAGGCGCTCTGTGGGGTTATCAGAAGCTCTGTGGGGTTATCAGGTGCTATGTGGGGTTATCAGACGCTCTGTGGGGTTATCAGACGCTCTGTGGGGTTATCAGATGTCCTGTGGGGTTATCAGATGCTCTGTGGGGTTATCAGGTGCTCTGTGGGGTTATCAGGTGCTCTGTGGGGTTGTCAGACGCTCTCTGGGGTTATCAGACGCTCTGTGGGGTTATCAGAAGCTCTGTGGGGTTATCAGGTGCTATGTGGGGTTATCAGACGCTCTGTGGGGTTATCAGACGCTCTGTGGGGTTATCAGATGTCCTGTGGGGTTATCAGATGCTCTGTGGGGTTATCAGGTGCTCTGTGGGGTTGTCAGATGCTCTGTGGGGTTATCAGGCGCTCTGTGGGGTTATCAGATGCTCTGTGGGGTTATCAGGAGCTCTGTGGGGTTATCAGGTGCTCTGTGGGGTTGTCAGACGCTCTGTGGGGTTATCAGACACTCTGTGGGGTTATCAGATGCTCTGTGGGGTTATCAGGTGCTCTGTGGGGTTTTCAGGTGCTCTGTGGGTTACCTGAGGTTCTGTTTGTGTCACGACTCGTTTCAGAATCGCTCATCTGCAGAAACAAACCACATCAGTTCCCTCACAATGTTCTGGAGATGTTCTGCTGTCTCAGTATGATAAAGGAGTCTGCTGCTGCAGATCGGTTAGCTGCAGATCGGTTAGCGTCAGATTGGTTAACGTCAGATCGGTTAACATCAGATCAGTTAGCATCAGATCTGTTAGCTTCAGATCGGTTACCGTCAGATCAGTTAGCGTCAGATCGGTTAGCTGCAGATTGGTTAGCGTCAGATCAGTTAGCTGCTGATATGTTAGCGTCAGATTGGTTAGCGTCAGATCAGTTAACATCAGATCGGTTAGCGTCAGATCGGTTAGCTGCAGATTGGTTAGCGTCAGATCGGTTAGCTGCTGATTGGTTAGCGTCAGATCGGTTAGTGTCAGATCGGTTAGCCTCCTTCAGTGATGGCGGCAGATGGCGGCAGGTGCTCTGGATGTTGGACTTCTACTTCCTGTTAATGTGCAGTCAAACTCAGGTACGTGACTGAACTCCTGACTCCGCCACATCTGGCAGCCTGTGAATAAAAACCTCTCTGGGCTGGAAGTCATTTTCCTCTGAGGACTGCAGCCGTACTTCCTCTGAATGGGAACCGCATTACATTTCTATCACACATAGTAATTGTCTTTTATTTACCCGGCCTTTATGCTGAGCTGCTTTTAAAAATTTAATGCGGCCGTGAGAGTTGTTTGGACTGCCTGGCAGGTACGGCGCTAATAAAAGCCGCCTGATACAGTTCAGAGTGAGCGGTCACGGGTATCAATGAATTATTAATCCCCCGGCGCTTTTATAGGTGTTTTCTTTGAGGGAGGATCTTCCACCGCAGAGGAACGTAGCGTCAGAATCCTGCTGACCGAAATAAATCCTGTAAACTAAAGAGACGATGAGAGCTCGTTACTGAAGACAGCGGACACGTCTGGTTTTTATGAATGAAACTAGAAGGTCTTTCCCTCCTTCAGTGATCAGTTCAGGACCAGTCAGGGTCCAGAAGAGTCCAGAAGGTTGAAATTAGCGCAAATTAGCGCGATCGTCCACGTTAGCTCAGGTCAAGAAGGTTTTCTCTGTTCTTCTGGAGGATGAAGAGAGCAGACGAGTGACTGCTGTTCTCCTGCTACATGTTTTATTAAATTTAATGACCACACAAACGAGTGTTGACCCGGAGCGATCCGACCTCCTCACCAGCCTCCTCCAGCTCCTGTTTCCATCTCAACACTCGATACTGAAGCTTAATCTGCTCATTTATTTCAATTAGCGGCTCCAGGACCCTGGAGTCTGGTGGACACGTTCACAGAGCCAACATGGAGTCACTGCAGAGCCAACATGGAGTCTCACGTCTGATTATTACTGCTGGACTCTTTGTTGTCCTGCAGCTGCAGGAGAACTTTGACCCAATTTAGAAAAGAAATCCCCCCACTGGGGACAATAAATTCTATTTGACGTGTTTTGAAGAAAAATGGGTTTGATTTAAGCGAAGTCCTCACAGGGCTGACAGAAATAGATGTTTGGACATGTGAGGGCAGAAACCTGCAGATGACGAGAACGAGAAGAGAAGGAGGATCTGCCTGGAGGTGCAGATCTCTGAAGACCTTCGGAACCACATATCTGAATCCATGAGCTGGTCCCTCCTGGACCGGGTCCAGGGACCAGAGAGGAACCTGACAACCGAAGGTGATGTGGCCAAAGACCAGAGTCTGATGGTCCTTCAGTCTCTAACCCGGACCTGGTTGTTTCTGACCGACCCGGTCTGGTCCTTCAGTCCAGGCCAGCGGTTTCTAACCGATCTGGTCCAGTCCTTCAGTCTTCACCGAGGACCAGACCAGAGGTTTCTGACCGACCTGGTCCAGTCCTTCTGTCTTCACCGAGGACCAGACCAGCGGTCTCTGACCGACCTGGTCTTGTTCTTCAGTCCAGACTTGTGGTTTTTGACTGACCTGGTCCTGTCCTTCAAATCGGTGGTTTCTGACCCACCTGATCCGGTCCTTCGGTCCAGACCGGTGGTTTCTGACCGACCCGGTCTGGTCCTTCAGTCCAGACTGGTGGTTTCTGACTGACCTGGTCCGGTCCTTCGGTCCAGACCGGTGGTTTCTGACCGACCTGGTCTTGTTCTTCAGTCCAGACCGGCGGTTTCTGACCGACCTGGTCCGGTCCTTCAATCTTCACCGAAGACCAGACCAGCGGTTTCTGACCGACCTGGTCTCGTTCTTCAGTCCAGACTGGTGGTTTCTGACTGACCTGGTCTGGTCCTTCAGTCCAGACTGGTGGTTTCTGACTGACCTGGTCTGGTCCTTCAGTCCAGACCGGCGGTTTCTGACCGACCTGGTCCGGTCCTTCGGTCCAGACTGGTGGTTTCTGACCGACCTGGTCTGACCGACCTGGTCCAGTCCTTCAATCTTCACCGAGGACCAGACCAGCGGTTTCTGACTGACCTGGTCTGGTTCTTCAGTCCAGACTGGTGGTTTCTGACTGACCTGGTCCGGTCCTTCAGTCCAGACCGGTGGTTTCTGACCGACCTGGTCCGGTCCTTCGGTCCAGACCGGTGGTTTCTGACCTGGTCCGGTCCTTCGTCCACTGGTGGTTTCTGACTGACTGACCTGGTCTGGTCCTTCAGTCCAGACCGGCGGTTTCTGACCGACCTGGTCCAGTCCTTCAATCTTCACCGAGGACCAGACCAGCGGTTTCTGACCGACCTGGTCTTGTTCTTCAGACTAGTGGTTTCTGAATGACCTCGTCCGGTCCTGCAGTCTTCACTGTGGACCAGACCAAGGGTTTCTGACCGACCTGGTCTGATCGACCTGGTCCAGTCCTTCAGTCTTCACCGAGGACCAGACCAGGGGGTTCCTGTCCGACCTGGTCTGGTTCTTCAGTCCAGACCACCTGGTCCGGTCCTTCAGTCCGGTGGTTTCTGAACGACCTGGTCCAGTCCTTTAGTCTTCACTGTGAACCAGACCAGGGGTTTCTGAACAACCTGGTCTGGTCCTGCAGTCTTCACCGAGGACTGGACCGGTGGTTTCTGACCAACCTGGTCCGGTCCTTCGGGGTCCAGACTGGTGGTTTCTGACCGACCTGGTCTGACCGACCTGGTCCAGTCCTTCAATCTTCACCGAGGACCAGACCAGCGGTTTCTGACTGACCTGGTCTGGTCCTTCAGTCCAGACCAGCGGTTTCTGACTGACCTGGTCCGGTCCTTCAGTCCAGACCGGTGGTTTCTGACTGACCTGGTCCGGTCCTTCAGGTCCAGACCGGTGGTTTCTGACCGACTTGGTCCGGTCCTTCGGTCCAGACCGGTGGTTTCTGACCGACCTGGTCCGGTCCTTCGGTCCAGACTGGTGGTTTCTGACTGACTTGGTCTGGTCCTTCAGTCCAGACCGGCGGTTTCTGACCGACCTGGTCCAGTCCTTCAATCTTCACCGAGGACCAGACCAGCGGTTTCTGACCGACCTGGTCTTGTTCTTCAGACTAGTGGTTTCTGAATGACCTCGTCTGGTCCTGCAGTCTTCACTGTGGAACAGACCAGGGGGTTCCTGTCCGACCTGGTCTGGTTCTTCAGTCCAGACCACCTGGTCCGGTCCTTCAGTCCGGTGGTTTCTGAACGACCTGGTCCAGTCCTTTAGTCTTCACTGTGAACCAGACCAGGGGTTTCTGAACAACCTGGTCTGGTCCTGCAGTCTTCACCGAGGACCGGACTGGTGGTTTCTGACTGACCTGGTCTGGTCCTTCGGTCCAGACCGGTGGTTTTTGACCAACCTGGTCCGGTCCTTCGGTCCAGGCCGGTGGTTTCTGACCGACCTGGTCCGGTCCTTCAGTCCAGACTGGTGGTTTCTGATCGACCCGCTGTCTGTGACAAGATCCATCGTCTCCCTGCTGGATCGGGTCCTGCTCAGGACTAAATATCATTTTCAGGACTGAAGCCATGCGTGTGAATCCAAACACGCGTGTTCTCCAGGAACCAGGGACGCTCCTGAAGAGCATCTTCACGTCTTCGTCCCCAGGAACATACGTGTTACTGGGGACGAGGACGTGAAGACGCTCGTCCTCGTCAGGGACAAACATCTGTTCAGGATGAGACCCATCTAACAGGAGTCCCAGGTCAGTTTATTTCAGCAACAGAGCCAACATGGACGCCACACGGAGCCTGAGGAGTTCTGGCTCCGCCCACTTCCCTGGAGGGTTGGTTGTTTGCAGAAAAGTGAGTGTAAAGGCTGTAAACGGGTATAATCATCCATCCCAGAGCCGTAATGAGAACAAAACAGCTGACGTCTCCTCTGCTTTACACAAACCTCAACAGCTTAATGACTTGTCTGGCTGTGACAAAGTCATCCCCCCGTGGCCACAGCTCCTCCCCCCACATCGTTCCCCTGCGTTGGCTTCCATGTTGTTTTTCTGCAGCTCAGCGTGTTCGGCCGGTAATGTCGAGTAATGAGAAGTTACATTTAAACAGCTGAATAAATAGCTTCTGTCTGACAGCTTCTACGTGCTCCGGGAAGCTGTTTTTCCTGCGTCGACACCACGGTGGTTCTGAGCAGACCCGCTGGTCCTGCTGACGGCAGCATGGACCGGGTCTTCAGATGAGATCAGCCTCTTTTATATTCATTTCCACCGCTGTGTCATTTGCTGATAGCGAGTACATTTATTCACCCAAACCTGGCACCTCTTCGCACATTCCTGGCCCCAAAGTGGATCTTAAATCTTCTAAATCCCAATAATTCTGCTTGAGGATGGCGGCGGCGCTGGCCCAGTCCTGTCAGGGAGACTGATGGAGGGGCCCGATGATCGATGACGCTCAGCGCCGCTGCTGGTGGCTCACGATCCTGCAGGCTACGCTGAAGCTGAGTTCAGTTCAGCCACAGGAGGCGACTGGACACCTGGTTGATAAACGCTCGGAAACCAGAGGAACCAGAGGAAAACAGAAGAGAATCCAGCGTCCAGTCGTCTCCTGCAGCTGAAGATGAGCCACAAAACCGTCCAGCCACAGGAGACGACTGGACGCTGGATTCTCCTTCTAGTTTCCTGTTTCTGAGCGTTTATCTGATGTCACAAAAGATTCAAAAGGTTGAATGTGGCCTGGTTTGACTAGAACGGGTCACTATGACTAACCACTAACCCCTAACCCCTAACCCCTAATCCCTAATCCCTAACACTAACCCCTAACCCTAACCCCTAACCCTAACCCCTAATCCCAAACACTAACCCCTAACCCTAACCCCTAATCCCTAATCCTAACCCCTAACCACTCACCCCTAACCCCTAACCACTAACACCTAACCCCTAACCACTAACCCCTAACTCCTAACCCCTAACCCTAACCCCTAACCCTAACCACTAACCCCTAACCTTAACCCCTAACCCCTAATCCCTAACACTAACCCTAGACCTCCGGTTTCAGCTACCCTCCCTCCATCATCCCTCCATCCATCCATCATCCCTCCATCATCCCTCCATCCATCATCCCTCCATCAATCCATCCATCATCCATCCATCCATTGTTCATCCCTCCATCCATCCTTCCATCCATTAATTCATCGCTCCATCCGTCCATCTCTCCATCCATTCATCTATCATCCATCAGTCCATCCATCCGTCCATCCCTCTGTCCCGCCATCCATCTATCCATCCATCCATCATCCCTCCATCCATCCAGGTCTAACCCCTAACCCCTAACCCCTAACCCTAGTCCTCCAGTTTCAGCTACCCTCCCTCCATCATCCCTCCATCCATCCCTCTGTCCCTCCATCCATCCATCATCTCTTTATCCCTCCATCCATCCATCATCCCTCCATCCATCCATCCATCATCCATCCCTCCATCCCCGTTCCAGATGTCCAGTGTTCCAGTCCAGTAGACTGAGGTTGTCTATGTCTCATAAAAGACCGAGCAGGATGAGGTGACGTTTTTTATGTTGTTATCCAGTAAAGCGTGTGACCTGAAGAGGGCGTACTATCTTCTGAACATCTCGTCATCCTCACAGTCTCACAGCTGATGAGACCTGACACCAACCACATTTACCAACCAGCTGATCAAACCTGACACCAACCACATTTACCAACCAGCTGATGAAACCTGACACCAACCACATTTACCAACCAGCTGATGAAACCTGACACCAACCACATTCACTAACCAGCTGATGAAACCTGACACCAACCACATTTACAAACCAGCTGATGAAACCTGACACCAACCACATTTACTAACCAGCTGATGAAACCTGACACCAACCACATTCACTAACCAGCTGATGAAACCTGACACCAACCACATTTACCAACCAGCTGATGAAACCTGACACCAACCACATTTACTAACCAGCTGATGAAACCTGACACCAACCACATTTACTAACCAGCTGATGAACCTGACACCAACCACATTTACTAACCAGCTGATGAAACCTGACACCAACCACATTTACCAACCAGCTGATGAAACCTGACACCAACCACATTTACCAACCAGCTGATGAGACCTGACACCAACCACATTTACTAACCAGCTGATGAAACCTGACACCAACCAATGATGAAACCTGACACCAACCACATTTACTAACCAGCTGATGAAACCTGACACCAACCACATTTACCAACCAGCTGATGAGACCTGACACCAACCACATTTACTAACCAGCTGATGAAACCTGACACCAACCACATTTACTAACCAGCTGATGAAACCTGACACCAACCACATTTACTAACCAGCTGATGAAACCTGACACCAACCACATTTACTAACCAGCTGATGAAACCTGACACCAACCACATTTACTAACCAGCTGATGAAACCTGACACCAACCACATTTACTAACCAGCTGATGAAACCTGACACCAACCACATTTACCAACCTGACTGATGATGAAACCTGACAACCAACCACATTTACTAACCAGCTGATGATGAACCGACACCAACCACATTACTAACCAGCTGATGAAACCTGACACCAACCACATTTACTAACCAGCTGAACCTGACACCAACCACAACTACCAACCAGCTGATAAAACCTGACAGCAGCGTTAGCAGATACAGTGGCCTTTAGCCTCTTCAAATTAGTCCCCATATTTGTTTTAATTTGCTTTTTGCCCTACTTTTATTAAACTAAAGTGCCCATTAGATGTTATTTCCTGTGACAGGATTAACTCAGTAATGGTGCAGAAGCTACTGCAGTGCTTTCATCAAGTTCAGCAGACCTAAAGACCATCTCTGGGCCTGGAGATGGTCCAGGACGTCTGAACTGGAACTGGGTCCTTAGAAAAGAAGCAGGTGTACTGGAAATTCCTGGTTAGTGTGACCCCCAAAATGACAATATCCATCCATCCGATACTTTCTGCACATCCTGGTTCAGGTTTTGGGTCAGCACCTCCTCGAGTTCCTGGAGGTTTCCTCCACAGATGAACCTCCTCCACTGGCTCCTCTCTGTGGAGGAGGTTTGATTCCAGGAGCTTTGTTGTCCGGTGCAGTTATCTGTGATCGGGTCTCCCCATAAACCTCAGGACGACATCAGGTCCAGTGTGTGTCCTGTTTCATGTGTTGGACCAGTGACAGGCTGAGGGACGTTGGACCATGAGATCAGGGAGGTCCATGTAGCTACATTATCTGTTCAGCCATGACAAATGACTCAGTTTAGAAAACAGCACCTAGTGGCGATTCAAGGAACTGCGTTCAAGGTCTGGTGGCAACTGTTCCAGGCTGGACTGATGTTTCTTGGTTGGAGAGCTGCTGGAGCTTAAGCAGTCCTAGTTTCAGCTCCGGTAGTCCTCTTTTCAGCTCTGGTAGTCCTCATTTTCAGCTCTGGAAGTCCTCATTTCAGCTCTGGTAGTCCTCATTTTCAGCTCCATCAGTCCTCGTTTCAGCTCTGCTATTCATCGTGTCAGCTCTGGTAGTCCTCGTTTCAGCTCCGGCAGTCCTTGTTTTAGCTCTGGTAGTCCTCATTTCAGCTCCAGCAGTCCTCGTTTTAGCTTTGGTAGTCCTCGTTTCAGCTCCAGCAGTCCTTGTTTCAGCTCTGGTAGTCCAAGTTTTAGCTCCCGCAGTCCTAGTTTCAGCTCCGGTAGTCCTCTTTTCAGCTCCAACAGTCCTCGTTTTAGCTTTGGTAGTCCATGTTTCAGTTCCAGATTTCCTTGTTTCAGCTCTGGTAGTCCATGTTTCAGTTCCAGATTTCCTCGTTTCAGCTCTGGTAGTCCTCATTTCAGCTCCAGCAGTCCTTGTTTTAGCTTTGGTAGTCCACGTTTCAGCTCTGGTAGTCCTCGTTTCAGCTCTGGTAGTCCACATTTCCGCTCCGGTAGTCCTTGTTTCAGCTCTGGTAGTCCTTGTTCCAGCTCCAACAGTCCTCGTTTCAGCTCTGGCAGTCCTTGTTTCAGCTCTGGTAGTCCATGTTTCAGTTCCAGATTTCCTCGTTTCAGCTCTGGTAGTCCTCATTTCAGCTCCAGCAGTCCTTGTTTTAGCTTTGGTAGTCCACGTTTCAGCTCTGGTAGTCCTCGTTTCAGCTCTGGTAGTCCTTGTTCCAGCTCCAACAGTCCTTGTTTCAGCTCTGGTAGTCCTTGTTCCAGCTCCAACAGTCCTCGTTTCAGCTCCATCAGTCCTCGTTTCAGCTCTGGTAGTCCACGTTACATATATCTGGTTGTGAGATCTGAAATGAGGATGTTTTGAAAAACTGCACGTCAAACAGAGCTCTTCAGGAGGGCGGTCCATTTCTCTTCATACACTCAGCGTTTCCCTCGTGGTTGTGAAACAAAACGAGCTAAGGTTCAGCTGGAGGTGACGGTTTACAGATCACAGATGAAAACATCCGGGATCAACGGTGTTCATGCGCTGCAGGCTAAGATGAAATGAATTTATACTGAGTTAGTTTAATTTGGAGAGGCGGAGCTTCAGATCTGCTGCTCTACATGAGTTCAGATCCAGTGCTGGGCAGCTGTGAGTGGATCTGAACTTTGGCTCTGTTGTTCGGTAGTTTCAGTCTCTGAGGTAACTCATGACGCTGACGCAGCATCGCTGCTGTGATTTACCTCACAACATCCTCGATGGTGACATCTTTGTTGGGTTGAGGAAGCAGAATGAACTCATGTCCTCTCTGGATTCCTGGAGTCGGTACTCGGTACCTCAGGAACATCCTTTTACCCTTTTGTTGGGATAAACTCAAGATCTTCCAGAGTTTCTCTGAACTGAAAGCTCCAGACCTCTGACATTCAGTCCCTCAACAGCCATTGGCTCGTCTGCGTTTTAGGGGCGGGACAACTCTCTTGCTGTAGGCTCCATTTTTATTTGTGCAGCCATTTAGTTTACAGTTTTTCTTGGTTGTCTCATATTTTCTGAAAGTTTGTCTCTTATTCACAGAACTCTACACACACTTCCAAAAACTCTCGCAGTCTGAAAAAAAAAAAAACCCAGTTTCTCCTGCAAAAGAAAACTTTATATTCAAAACTGTCATTTCTCATCAAAAGCAAAGGAGTTTGTGGAGGTTTTTCTGAAGTTTATCAGTTCTGAAAATCATCTTGATGTCTTGCTCATGGTTATATACTGTTATCGTTGTGGGTAATGACAAAATGCATTATGGGAGATGTAGTTCATCATCTATATGCGCTTTAAAGCATTATAAGCTTTCTTTAAGTCTTAAAATATTGGTTTAAAATTTAAGACAATATTTCCCAAGCTCTGGAGGGCCACATAAAATGACATGTTGGGCCACATTTGGCCCGCGGGCCTTGTGTTTGACACATCTGCTCTAGAGGGTTGAGGAATGGAGAGAACGGAGGAAGGTAGACGACTGAAAGTGGTGGGTGGGCAGTTACCATATCCCAGATTCCAACATACCTGAGCTGCTCTGGTCCGTGGATCTGGTCAGGTGATCAGACCAGGGGTTGCATGGTGATGGACCACGCCCTGGTGGGTGATGTTCCCCCACACTGCCCAGGTATATTTCTTCCTCTCCTTCTTCTTTTCGTGAGGTTGAATCCCACCTCATCAATGAAGATCCTGATGATGGAGGCCACAGTTTACCTGCTCAGGTAGACTGGAGCCTCTGAACAGCGTCCCTCATGGATAGACCATAGCTGATCACATGGTCAACCAAAGATGGTCCGATCTCATCTGAGATGATGTTCCCTGGCCGTCCTCGTCCTTGTCCTCATCCTCTCCCTTGTCCTCGTCCTCCTCTGCTTCTTTCTCTGTTTCTAACGTTGGCATCCATTGTTCCAAGACGGCGGCGATGACCTTTTGTCCCGTTGTACTCAAGCTCTGATTTATAATTGTACAGGTGTGTGACAGGTGTGTGACAGGTGTGTGGCAGCTGTGTGTGACAGGTGTGTGACAGGTGTGTGACATGTGTGACAGATGTGTGACAGGTGTGTGACAGGTGTGTGACAGGTGTGTGGCAGGTACCTGCCAATGTGATACATCAGAGTGCCCAGTCGGGTGATTCCCTTAGAGCTTTTCAATGGTAGGGTTTCCAACGTGAAAACAGTTGATTTTCCTCTTGAAAAATGTGCCTGATGCCAAGAATTGTGGGTAATGTTTTGTAAAACTGCATGTTGTGCTCGTAGTTCGGTGGATTTGGTGCATCGGTAAAATGTTTTCCGTCGACCCATGTGAATGTTCACGGCCGGCAGGTCCATCTGGGTTCAGAACTCCAGAGGCCTCGGTACTGGTCCATGGGGTTTCAGTGTTGCAGGAACCAGATGTGGCCAGATGTGATGTGTGGGGTCAGTGGGGGATAAATGGGGACGTCGGGGTCCAGGTAGGACCCGTCCTACTGCCCCCCTTCATCTCCTGGTGGACCCAGATGTTTTACTTCCCGTTCCTTCTCTCCTCCGGCGAGGCCCGGTCGGCTCCCGTGGACTCACCCAGCATGTGGCTGACGGCGGCCATATGCAGAGGCCCGTTTAATTACCCTCATTATCCCAGCGGTGTCACGACGTGATAACGGGAAGCTTGACCTTTTCATTGAGACGAACCGGTGAGAGGAACACGGGCTGAAGCCTGTAAATGCCAGAATCACCTCCAAACCGCCAGCGTAAAGGTTCCGGACCGCCGGGCCGCGGCGCTCCGTTCAACGGCGTTATTGCGTAATCTTCAACAGTTAAGCCGGTTATATAAAACTCAGTGAATGCCGGCTTTTTCCGCGTGGCCGGCCCCCAGACTGTGGCAGGATCAATTATCCTGAAGAGGACGGATCTCGTCTGAGCCCATATCTGATTTTAAACATGTCAGCGTAAAGACTTAATGGGATAAAAATGGGAGCAGTGGAACGGAAACGCTGATTTGTTGCCTGAGAAGAGCTGCAGGAACAAGTTTGTTTAATGAATTCAGTCCAGCTGAGTTCACCGCCGACCAGCTCACCTTTTCATCTGTTCTGCACGTGTTGCCTTTCGGAGCCGGCGTTCATTACGGGCCCGTTATTCTCCGGGGGATCATTTACTTCCCGAACACAAAGAAACTCATAATTCAAAATAATAATAGCCCCGCGGCTTAATAAAGCGCCACACGTGGGTTTTTGTGGTCGGAGCATTTGTCTTGTAGAGTTTGTGAGTGCAGATATGAAAGTAGGAGTGGTGTGAGGTTATTAACACTGAAGGCGTCGCTACATCATCCGGACCGCCGAGATGGATGAGGTTCTCAGAAACTGGGTCTTCTCAGCTCTGAAGGAGTCCAGGCCCGGATAATTATCAGAGACAGTCCTGGAGGAGTTACTGAGATCTATTTATTCCTTAAAAACATAAAAAAAATCACCTGATGAAACTGGATCCTCGTATGAGGTAAATACAACCTCAAACACCTGTTTACAGACCCGTCTGGTTGCGGTCTGGACTGACGAGAAACTTCCAGAACCTCCATTCGCTTCTTCTGCTGCTGTCTGGGATCATTGTCTGTCACATGACCCAGTTTCAGCCAGACGACTAGGAACCAAGCCCAAACCACCACCACCCCCCACACCACCGGGCTTCAGTGGGTCTGAGGTTCTCCTGCTGGGTTCCTCCAACACGGTTCTGGTCTCTGGATTCGTCTGTCCAGACGTCTGCTGGTTTGTTCAGATGCAGCTTCATGAACATCAGTCACGATTCTACGGAAACGTTCCTGCAACGTTCCTGAAACCTTCCAAACATCAGTGTTCCTGCAGTTGAAGGTTTTCCACCAGACTCAGTCAGACTCGGACAGACTCAGTCAGACTCAGTCAGACTCGGTCAGACTCAGTCAGACTCAGTCAGACTCGGTCAGACTCAGTCAGACTCGGACAGACTCAGTCAGACCCGGTCAGATTTAGACAGACTCGGTCAGACTCGGTCAGACTCGGTCAGACTCAGTCAGACTCGGTCAGACTCGGTCAGACTCGGTCAGACTCAGTCAGACAGACTCAGTCAGACTCGGACTCAGTCAGACTCAGTCAGACTCAGGACAGACTCAGTCAGACGACTCGACTCAGACTCGGTCAGACTCAGACAAGACTCAGTCAGACTCAGGTCAGACTCAGTCAGACTCAGTCAGACTCAGTCAGACTCAGTCAGACTCAGTCAGACTCAGTCAGACTCAGTCAGACTCGGTCAGACTCAGTCAGACTCAGTCAGACTCAGTCAGACTCAGTCAGACTCAGGTCAGACTCGGTCAGACTCGCTAGTCAGACTCAGTCAGACTCAGTCAGACTCAGTCAGACTTGGTCAGACTCAGTCAGACGCTCACAGACTCAGTCAGACTCAGTCAGACTCAGTCAGACTCGGTCAGACTCAGTCAGACTCAGTCAGACTCGGTCAGACTCAGTCAGACTCAGACAGACTCAGTCAGACTCAGTCAGACTCAGTCAGACTCAGACAGACTCAGTCAGACTCAGTCAGACTCAGTCAGACTCGGTCAGACTCACAGACTCAGTCAGACTCAGACTCAGACTCAGTCAGACTCGGTCAGACTCAGTCAGACTCGGTCAGACTCGGTCAGACTCAGTCAGACTCAGACAGACTCAGTCAGACTCAGTCAGACTCAGTCAGACGCTGACAGACTCAGTCAGACTCAGTCAGACTCAGTCAGACTCGGTCAGACTCAGTCAGACTCAGTCAGACTCGGTCAGACTCAGTCAGACTCGGTCAGACTCAGACTCAGTCAGACTCAGTCAGACTCAGTCAGACTCAGTCAGACTCGGTCAGACTCAGTCAGACTCGGTCAGACTCGGTCAGACGCTGACAGACTCAGACAGACTCAGACAGACTCAGTCAGACTCGGTCAGACTCAGTCAGACTCGGTCAGACTCGGTCAGACTCAGTCAGACTCAGTCAGACTCAGTCAGACTCGGTCAGACTCAGTCAGACTCAGTCAGACTGGTCAGACTCCAGACTCGACAGACTCAGACTCAGTCAGACTCAGTCAGACTCGTCAGACTCAGTCAGACTCAGACTCAGTCAGACTCGGTCAGACAGACTCAGACTCAGACTCAGTCAGACTCAGTCAGACTCAGTCAGTCAGACTCGGTCAGACTCAGGTCAGACTCAGTCAGACTCAGTCAGACTCAGTCACTCAGACTCAGACTCAGACTCGGTCAGACTCAGTCAGACTCAGTCAGACTCAGTCAGACTCAGTCAGACTCAGTCAGACTCGGTCAGACTCGGTCAGACTCAGTCAGACTCGGACAGACTCAGAGACTCAGTCAGACTCAGGTCAGACTCAGTCAGACTCAGTCAGACTCAGTCAGACTCAGTCAGACTCGGTCAGACTCAGTCAGACTCGGTCAGACTTGGACTGACTCAGTCAGACTCAGACAGACTCGGTCAGACTCGGTCAGACAGCTGATCAATACAGACGCCAGCCGTCTGAAGTTGTTTTTATTTCTCTGGTATTATTTAACATGTCACCCCCCCCCCCCCCCACCATGAGGCAGATAAGTTGTCAACGTGAGGTCAAAGGTCAGGTGAAGTGCTGTCAGCAGCATCCCAGCATTGACAGGATGAAGGACCCTTAGAGCATCAGAGAGCTGGTGGGAGGAGCCAACAGGTGACGGTCTGACCGCTCACTGACATGTGGGGGGTGGGGGGGGGTCACTGACTGCAGGAAACTGGAATAAAACAAAATCAGTTTGTTCCTTTCAAACCTTCCCTTCCTGTCCTAGTTTCTTCTTTCCTTCCCCCCTTCCTTTATTCCTTCCTACCTTTGTTCCTTTCAAACCTTCCCTTCCTGTCCTAGTTTCTTCTTTCCTTTCCCCATTTCCTTCCTTCTTTGTTCTTTAATTCTTTCCTACATTCCTTCCTTCCTTCCTTCTTTCCCTCTTTCCTTAATTCTTTCATTTTTCCTTTCCAACCTTCTCTTCATTCCTGAGTTTTTTGTCTTCCTCCCTTTTCTTCCATCCCTCCTTTTCTCCTTGCTTCCTTCATGTTTCCCTACCTTTTCCTTCCTTCTTCCTTCCTCCCTTCCTTCCTTCCTTCCTTCCTTCTTCCTTCCTTATTCCTCCCTTCTCTCTCCTCTTTTTTTCCCCACCTTCCTTCCCCCTAACCTTTTTCTCCCTCCCCGTTTCCTTCCTTCCCTTTTCCTCCCTCCCTTCCTCCCTCCTTCCTTCCTTCCCTTTTCCTTCCCCTTCCCTTTTCCTTCCTTTCCTTCCTTTTCCTTCCTTCCTTCCTACCTTCCTCCCTTCCTTCCTACCTTCCTTTCCTTCCTTCCTTCCTTCCTTCCTCCCTCCCTTCCTTCCTTCCTTCCTTCCTCCCTGTGTGCTACCTCAGTAGCTTAACCCTGGTTAGGAAAGTGTTAACCAGCTGAAATATTGAAATGGGGGGAAACATTTGCACCTTAAGGACCTGTTTTTGTCTGATAATAAAGACCATATACCTCCTCATATTCGTCCACATACGTCGTGGGACTGCAGGTGGGCCGTGAGATGTCGTTAAAACTGAACAAATATGTTTTAAATTTTCGATCTTTTTTAAATGTTTTGTATTACTGTAAAATATTCATGACATTATTTTTTTTTTTTAATTAAGAAGTAATAAAACAAACCAGTTAAGTGTTATTCTACTGTCATCTCAACGTAATATGACAAGTGTCACCTTATTTGTTGACCCCTCACATTAATATCGGATCATGGTTCCTGGTCCTGGATGTTGATCACAGTTGTGATTAAAGGTTCTGGTGGGCTGAGGAGATTTTTAACATTTTTAAATTGGTCCTTGGTATTCTGAAGTTTGGGAACGGCTGCTGTAGAGAGAAGCTGAAACGGAAATTACAGTTTTACATGGACTGTTCCTTTAATGCTAATGTGAACTCTGGTTGGTTCAGTATTCAGAATTGGACCAATAGTTCGACAGTTAAAACAGATTAAAATAATTTTGTTTGTGGTATATGGGTAGTGGTGATCATTTTTGACTAATAATTGCTCGCAGCAACATTAAAAAAGAATTTTAAAATGAACTAAAAATGAACTATTTAGTTAATTTTTGAAATGGTGAACTTAACTAGTTCTTGTAGAGAGTGAACTGGCCCGACACTGCTGGTAGGCGGAGTTAACGTGTGATGTCACTGATGTCCTCACATGAACCACGTCGACAGTCGGGCCTGAAATGAAGACCAAGCTGAGCTAAAGCTGACATTTTAGTCGCATGAGCGTCCACCCCCCCCCCCCCCCCCCCCCTCCTTAAAACCCTCCAGAGATGATATTTTCTTATCAGCTGGACATCAAAGGGCCTTGATCCATAACGGGCCACGTTCCCGCCGCCGCAGCAGCAGCAGCAGCAGCAGCGGCAGCGGCAGCAGCCCAGGTCAGCCGCATGAGGATGGACCCGGGGGGGTGAGGGGGGAGGGGAGGGGAGGAGGGGCAGAAGGGGGAGGGGGGCCATTTCAAAGAAAGAAAAACATCAAAATACTGAGCAGAGAAGAGTCTGGGAGGAGAGATGTTCACGCTCTGCTGGACCAGAGAGAGAGAGAGAGTCAGCTGACTGGAGGACTGGAGACCTGGAGGACTGGAGACCTGGAGGACTGGAGACCTGGAGGACTGGAGACCTGGAGGACTGGAGACCTGGAGGACTAGAGACCTGGAGGACTAGAGACCTGGAGGAATGGAGACCAGGAGGACTGGAGACCTGGAGGACCGGAGACCAGAGGGACTGGAGACCTGGACTGGAACATGGAGGACTAAGACCTGGAGGACTGGAGACCTGGAGAACTAGAGACCTGGAGGACTGAGACCTGGAGGACCTGGAGACCTGGAGCTGGAGGACTAGGAAGGAGGACTAGAGGAGGAGAACTAGAGACCTGGAGGACTAGAGACCTGGAGGACTGGAGACCTGGAGGAGACCTGGAGGACTGGAGACCAGGAGGACTAGACACCTGGAGGACTAGAGACCTGGAGGACTGGAGACCTGGAGGACTAGAGACCCTGGAGGAGACCTGGAGGACCTGGAGAACTAGAGACCTGGAGGACTGAGAGACCTGGAGGACTAGAGACCTGGAGAACTAGGACCTGGAGGACTAGAGACCTGAGGACTGGAGACCTGGAGAACTAGACTGGAGAGACCTGGAGGACTGGAGACCTGGAGGACTAGAGACCTGGAGGACTGGAGGAGACCTGGAGACTGGAGGACTGGAGACCTGGAGGACTGGAGGACTAGAGACCTGGAGGACTGGAGACCAGGAGGACTAGACACCTGGAGGACTAGAGACCTGGAGGACTAGAGACCTGGAGGACTGGAGACCTGGAGGACTGGAGACCTGGAGGACTGGAGACCTGGAGGACTGGAGACCAGGAGGACTAGAGACCTGGAGGACTGGAGACCTGGAGGACTAGAGACCTGGAGGACTGGAGACCTGGAGGACTGGAGACCAAGAGGACTAGACACCTGGAGGACTAGAGACCTAGAGGATGAGAGACTAAAGACATGGAGGACTCCAAAGTATGATGATGATGTCAGGAGACCTGTCCAAAGCTTTTGAATTAAATGCGCTGTTAAGGAAATATTTCAGTTCCTCTGCCGACCAATAGAGGCTGCAGTTCCTCTACCGACCACTAGAGGCTGCAGTTCCTCTACTGACCACTAGAGGCTGCAGTTCCTCTACCGACCACTAGAGGCTGCAGTTCCTCTACCGACCACTAGAGGCTGCAGTTCCTCTACCGACCACTAGAGGCTGCAGTTCCTCTACCGACCACTAGAGGCTGCAGTTCCTCTACCGACCACTAGAGGCTGCTTCCTCTACCGACCACTGTGGCGGTTCCTCTACCGACCACTAGAGGCTGCAGTTCCTCTACCGACCACTAGAGGCTGCAGTTCCTCTACCGACCACTAGAGGCCGCGGTTCCTCTACCGAGGCTGCGGTTCCTCTACTGACCACTAGAGGCTGCGGTTCCTCTACTGACCACTAGAGGCTGCGGTTCCTCTACCGACCACTAGAGGCTGCAGTTCCTCTACCGACCACTAGAGGCTGCAGTTCCTCTACCGACCACTAGAGGCTGCGGTTCCTCTACCGACCACTAGAGGCTGCGGTTCCTCTACTGACCACTAGAGGCTGCAGTTCCTCTACTGACCACTAGAGGCTGCAGTTCCTCTACTGACCACTAGAGGCTGCAGTTCCTCTACCGACCACTAGAGGCTGCAGATCCTCTACTGACCACTAGAGGCTGCGATTCCTCTACCAACCACTAGAGGCTGCAGTTCCTCTACCGACCACTGGAGGCCGCGGTTCTTCTACCGAGACTGCGGTTCCTCTACCGACCGCTAGAGACCACCAGGTGACGTTTGATCGGTTCAACATCAAAGTATTTCACCACAGGTTGTGCAGTCGTTCATAATGGAGATGACATGACAAGAAGAAGAAAACCTGAATAAATGTGTCATTTAACCAACCAAGTCTGCACTGATGGTGGACAGAAGGACCCATCTGAGTTGCTTTGGTCGGTTCTTGCATCGTTCATATTCTGAAGAGACACTGACGGTTTTAAACATCTCTTTCCCACCGGGATAATTGTCCCTAATACTTTTACTTCTGAATCAGTAGATATTCTAATAAACATCTGCAGATGTTCTCTGGAGAACATCTGCATGCTGTATGAGCACGTTTAACTCTAAATCTGTCTGGGCTTCATTTACTGTAACCAAACTGTAATTAGATTATAGGATTAATAGAAGTAATTACAGGGATGATGGTCTATTAAATAAATCAGAGGAAGCTGCTTGTGTTGGAGAAGAACCTTGAGTGGTTCCTGGACTGGTTCCTGGACTAGACAGGAGACATCGAAGCACGTTGTTGTCCTCTGTCCGCTGTCCTCCAGGTCTCTTGTTTGCTGTTGCAGGAATGAAGTCCATCAGTCCAGTGGTCCAGATCTGACCCCCATCCTGGATCCTCTGGTTCCACCTCAGATCATTCCAGGAACCTTCCAGACTAACTGGACCACCAACCCATTTTATTTGCTTCCCGTTGCTCAGAAGCCAAGACCGCTGGACTCAGGTGAATCTGGGATGGTCCCAGGACAAGTCCCAGTGGGACTCCCCTAGACCTGTTGCAGGTGTCAGACCTGGTTTCAGCTGCAGGACCATCTGAGTCCACCTGTCTGGACAGATGTGACGTGAGTCGACTCTGTTTAAGTTACAGACTGAAAGTCTTGATTTCTCATCATGTCTGTGTGCAGACGTGCAGAGGTCCAGACGTGCAGATGTCCAGATGTGCAGACGTCCAGATGTCCAGATGTGCAGACATCCAGATTTGCAGATATGCAGATGTGCAGACGTCCAGATGTGCAGACATCCAGATGTGCAGACATCCAGACGTGCAGATGTGCAGACATCGAGTTGTGCAGACATGCAGATGTGCAGACGTCCAGATGTCCAGACGTGCAGACATCCAGATGTGCAGATGTGCAGAGGTCAAGATGTGCAGACATCCAGACGTGCATATGTACAGACGTACAGATGTGCAGACGTCCAGATGTGCAGAGGTCCAGATGTGCAGACAACCAGACATGCAGATGAACAGACGTCCAGATGTGCAGACGTCCAGACATGCAGATGTGCAGACATGCAGATGTGCAGACATCCAGATGTGCAGACCTCCAGACATGCAGATGTGCAGACGTCCAGATGTGCAGACGTGCAGATGTGCAGATGTCCAGACATGCAGACATGCAGATGTCCAGATGTGCAGACATCCAGATGTGTAGATGTGCAGACATGCAGATGTGCAGACGTCCAGACATGCAGATGTGCAGACATGCAGATGTGCAGATGTGCAGATGTCCAGATGTGCAGACATCCAGATGTGCAGACGTGCAGACATGCAGATGTGCAGACATCCAGACGTGCATACATGCAGATGTGCAGATATGCAGATGTTCAGACGTCCAGAGGTCCAGACGTCCAGACGTGCAGATGTGCAGACATGCAGACATGCAGACGTGCAGATATGCAGATGTTCAGACGTCTAGAGGTCCAGACGTCCAGATGTGCAGACGTCCAGTTGTGTGGATGTCCAGATGTGCAGACGTCCAGACGTGCAGATGTGCAGACGTGCAGATGTGCAGATGTCCAGAGGTCCAGACGTGCGGACGGCCAGATGTGCAGACCTATAAGGAAGTGTGGGTGGTTCCTGATGTCCTCAGCGGGTCGAGGCGTGAACATCTGTCTCAGTGGTTTCAGCAGCTGTAGAGGAAACTGTGACTCACAGCTGCGGAGGAGAACCAGCGGCCGTATTCAGAGCTGGGGAACATGCCGGAAGCCTGAGGATTATTGACAGGCAGCTGACTGGTGTTGGCGGCTCTGCTGGTGTCCTTCTGTCCTCTTTCCCTTCACTGCTCCTCACCATGTTGCCTATGAAGCTTCCTAGAGGCCTCGTTAGGGACGTGGTTGAGACATTTCCAACATGGAGGACATGAGACATCTAAGAGAGACGATAACTCAATATCTCCCAGAAGATGGAAGGATGGATGGATGGATGGATGGATGGATGGATGGATGGATAGATGGATGAATAGATGGATTCATGGATAGATGGATGGACAGATGGATTCATGGATAGATGGATGGATGGATAGATGGATGAATGGATGGATGGATAAATGGATGGATGGATGAATGTAGGACGGATAAATGGATGGATGGATGGATAGATGGATGATAGATGGATTCATGGATAGATGAATGAATGGAATATGAGGATAAATGGATGATGGATGATGGATGATGGATGTGGATGGATAAGGATGGATGGATGGATGGATGGATGGATGGATGGATGGATAAATGGATGGATGGATGGAGGCTGGATGGATGAATTGGCTGGAATGGATGGATGGATAATGGATGGATGGTGGATGGCTGGCTGGATGGAATGGATGGCTGGGATGGATTGGATGGCTGGATGGATGATGGCTGGATCGCTGGCTTGTGATGGCTGATGGCCTGGCTGGATGGCTGGCTGGATGGCTGGCTGGCTGGTGCTGCTGTGGCATGGCTGGTGGCTGGCTGGCTGGCTGGCTGGGCTCGCTGGATGGCTGGCTGGCTGGCTGGCTTGCTGCTGGATGGCTGGCTGGCTGGCTGGCTGGCTGGCTGGCTGGATGGCTGGCTCGGCTGGCTCATGGTTGCTCCTGGCCCTGGCTATGGCTGGATATCTATGGCTGGATGGCTTGGATGGCTGCTGGCTGGCATCTGGCTGGCTGGCTGATGGCTGGCTGGCTGCTGGCTGGCTATGGCGCTGGCTGGCTGGCTGGCTGCTGCTGATGGCTGGGCTGGCTGGCTGGCTGGCTGGCTGGCTGGCTATGGAGGCTGCTGGCTGGCTTGCTGGTGGCTGGCTGGATGGATGGCTGGATGGCTGGCTGGCATGGCTGGCTGGCTGGCTGGCATGGCTGGCTGGCTGCTGGCTGGCTGATGGCTGGCTGGCCATGGCTGGCTGGCTGGCTGGCTGGGATGGATGGCTGGATGGATGGATGGATGGCTGGATGGCTGGATGGCTGATGGATGGCTGGATGGCTGGATGGATGGATGGATGGATGGATGATTGGCTGGATGGATGCTGGATGGCTGGATGGATGGCTGGATGGATGGATGGATGGATGGATGGATGGATGGATGGATGGATGGATGGCTGGATGGATGGGATGGATGGATGGATGGCTGGATGGATGGATGGATGGATGGGATGGATGGCTGGATGGATGGATGGATGGATGGATGGGCTGGATGGATGGAGGATGGGATGGATGGATGGATGGATGATGGATGGATGGATGGATGGATGGCTGGATGGATGGATGGATGGATGGATGGATGGATGGATGGATGGCTGGATGGATGGATGGATGGATGGATGGATGGATGGATGGATGGATGGATGGATGGATGGATGGATGGATGGATGGATGGATGGATGGATGGATATGGATGGATGGATGGATGGATGGATGGATGGATGGATGGATGGATGGATGGATGGATGGATGGATGGATGGATGGATGGATGGATGGATGGATGGATGGATGGATGGATGGATGGATGGATGGATGGATGGATGGATGGATGGATGGATGGATGGATGGATGGATGGATGGATGGATGGATGGATGGATGGATGGATGGATGGATGGATGGATGGATGGATGGATGGATGGATGGATGGATGGGGATGATGGATGATGGATGGATGGATGGATGGATGGATGGATGGATGGATGGATGGATGGATGGATGGATGGATGGATGGATGGATGGTTGGATGGATGGATGGCTGGACGTGGTAAAAATGTCCCAGTTGCTTTAGTCTCGTCCAGTTCAGATCCTTCACATGAAAAACCAAAGCTCCTGAGTTGTTCTGGATTACCCACAATGCCTTTAGAGGGGTTTAATAAATCACCCTGTTATAAACTTTACAGACTTCCACCCTCCTGACGGTCAGAGGCAGTAAAATGATATAAAATACACAAAGAAGCGTTTCATTGACTCGTTGATGTTCATGGCTTCGTTCTGTTTGTTGATGACTGGTGAGTAAAAGTGTCCACGCCTCATCTGGTCCACCAGTTAATGTCGCCATAAACAACCCATTCCCACCATGTGAACAGCTTCCAGAAGCTTAAGCAGCAGCATATGTTTCACCAAATGAAGGGCCTGTTAGAGCGTGTGAATTGGCTGATTCCCCAGATGGATGGAGATTTCCCCGAGGACGGGAACTCAGAGCTTCGCCTCGGCTGCTCCACCTTCGTTTGTCCTCCGAGGCGTCTGTCCATCACAGATAGCGCTCTACTCCGACCTTCAGAGGATATCGCTCTCTCTCCATCAAACACTGCCTTCAATCCTCCCTAAAAGAGAGACGATAAACCGCAGGGAACCTGGCATTTTACTGTCTTCTGGAAAGGATGCTTCACATTTAGATCTTCAGAGTCGAGTAGTTTTACTCAGAAGATCATTTTAAAAAATCATCTGATGGCAGCTGCTCTGAAGAACAACAACCACAGAGCTACAGGATAAAACTGCTCACTGTTCCATTATTAACCTAGCATAAATGAAGACAAAGACAAATCACAGGGACAATCTGGTAGTCCTGGTTCCAGTTCTGTTAGTTCTGGTTCCAGTTCTCTAGTCCTGGTTTCAGCTCTGTTGGTCCTGGTTCCAGTTCTGTTGGTCCTGGTTCCAGTTCTGTTAGTCCATGTTCCAGTTCTGTTAGTCCTGGTTCCAGTTCTGTTGGTCCTAGTTCCAATTCTGTTAGTCCTGGTTCCAGTTCTGTTGGTTCTGGTACCAGTTCTGTTGGTCCTGGTTCCAGTTCTGTTAGTCCTGGTTCCAGTTCTATTTGTCCTGGTTCCAGTTCTGTTAGTCCTGGTTTCAGCTCTGTTGGTCCTGGTTCCAGTTCTGTTAGTCCTGGTTCCAGTTCTGTTAGTCCTAGTTCCAGTTCTGTTGGTCCTGGTTCCAGTTCTGTTGGTCCATGTTCCAGTTCTGTTAGTCCTGGTTTCAGCTCTGTTGGTCCTGGTTCCAGTTCTGTTGGTCCATGTTCCAGTTCTGTTGGTCCTGGTTCCAGTTCTGTTAGTCCTGGTTCCAATTCTGTTAGTCCATGTTCCAGTTCTGTTGGTCCTGGTTCCAGTTCTGTTAGTCCTGGTTCCAGTTCTGTTGGTCTTGGTACCAGTTCTGTTAGTCCTAGTTCCAGTTCTGTTAGTCCTGGTTCCAGTTCTGTTAGTCCATGTTCCAGTTCTGTTGGTCCTGGTTCCAGTTCTGTTGGTCCTGGTTCCAGTTCTGTTAGTCCTGGTTCCAGTTCTGTTAGTCCTGGTTCCAGTTCTGTTGGTCCTGGTTCCAGTTCTGTTAGTCCTGGTTCCAGTTCTGTTAGTCCTGGTTCCAGTTCTCTAGTCCTGGTTTCAGTTCTGTTGGTCCTGGTTCCAGTTCTGTTGGTCCTGGTTCCAGTTCTGTTAGTCCACGTTCCAGTTCTCTAGTCCTGGTTCCAGTTCTGTTGGTCCTGGTTCCAGTTCTGTTAGTCCTGGTTCCAGTTCTGTTGGTCCTGGTTCCAGTTCTGTTAGTCCATGTTCCAGTTCTCTAGTCCTGGTTCCAGTTCTGTTGGTCCTGGTTCCAGTTCTGTTAGTCATGGTTCCAGTTCTGTTAGTCCACGTTCCAGTCCTCTAGTCCTGGTACCAGTTCTGTTGGTCCTGGTTCCAGTTCTGTTAGTCCACGTTCCAGTCCTCTAGTCCTGGTACCAGTTCTGTTGGTCCTGGTTCCAGTTCTCTAGTCCTGGTTCCAGTTCTGTTAGTCCTGGTTCCAGTTCTGTTGGTCCATGTTCCAGTTCTCTAGTCCTGGTACCAGTTCTGTTAGTCCTGGTTCCAGTTCTGTTGGTCCTGGTTCCAGTTCTGGTAGTCCTGGTTCCAGTTCTGTTGGTCCTGGTTCCAGTTCTGTTAGTCCTGGTTCCAGTTCTGTTGGTCCATGTTCCAGTTCTCTAGTCCTGGTACCAGTTCTGTTAGTCCTGGTTCCAGTTCTGTTGGTCCTGGTTCCAGTTCTGTTGGTCCTGGTTCCAGTTCTGGTAGTCCTGGTTCCAGTTCTGTTTGTCCTGGTACCAGTTCTGTTAGTCCTGGTTCCAGTTCTGTTGGTCCATGTTCCAGTTCTGTTACTCCTGGTTCCTGTTCAACTTGTCCTGGTTCCAGTTCTGTTGGTCCTGGTTCCAGTTCTGTTAGTCCTGGTTCCAGTTCTGTTGGTCCATGTTCCAGTTCTTTAGTCCTGGTACCAGTTCTGTTAGTCCTGGTTCCAGTTCTGTTGGTCCTGGTTCCAGTTCTGGTAGTCCTGGTTCCAGTTCTGTTAGTCCATGTTCCAGTTCTCTAGTCCTGGTACCAGTTCTGTTAGTCCTGGTTCCAGTTCAACTTGTCCTGGTTCCAGTTCTGTTGGCCCTGGTTCCAGTTCTGTTAGTCCTGGTTCCAGCTCTGTTGGTCCTGGTTCCAGTTCTGTTAGTCCTGGTTCCAGTTCTGTTAGTCCTGGTTCCAGTTCTGTTAGTCCATGTTCCAGTTCTCTAGTCCTGGTACCAGTTCTGTTAGTCCTGGTTCCAGTTCAATTGGTCCTGGTTCCAGGTCGGTAGAGGAACTGCAGCCTCTAGTGGTTGTTAGAGGAACTGCAGCCTCTAGTGGTTGTTAGAGGAACTGCAGCCTCTAGCGGTTAGTAGAGGAACTGCAGCCTCTAGTGGTCGGTAGAGGAACCGCAGCCTCTAGTTGTCGGTAGAGGAACTGCAGCCTTTAGTGGTCGGTAGAGGAACTGCAGCCTTTAGTGGTCGGTAGAGGAACCGCAGCCTCTAGTTGTCGGTAGAGGAACTGCAGCCTTTAGTGGTCGGTAGAGGAACTGCAGCCTTTAGTGGTCGGTAGAGGAACCGCAGCCTCTAGTTGTCGGTAGAGGAACTGCAGCCTTTAGTGGTCGGTAGAGGAACTGCAGCCTTTAGTGGTCGGTAGAGGAACCGCAGCCTCTAGTTGTCGGTAGAGGAACTGCAGCCTTTAGTGGTCGGTAGAGGAACTGCAGCCTCTAGTGGTCGGTAGCGGAACCGCAGCCTTTAGTGGTCGGTAGAGGAACCGCAGCCTCTAGTTGTCGGTAGAGGAACCGCAGCCTCTAGTGGTCGGTAGCGGAACCGCAGCCTTTAGTGGTCGGTAGAGTGAACTGCAGCCTCTAGTGGTCAGTAGAGGAACTGCAGCCTCTAGTGGTCGGTAGAGGAACTGCAGCCTCTAGTGGTCGGTAGAGTGAACTGCAGCCTCTAGTGGTCGGTGGAGGAACTGCAGCCTCTAGCGGTCGGTAGAGGAACCGCAGCCTCTAGTGGTCGGTAGAGGAACTGCAGCCTCTAGTGGTCGGTAGAGGAACTGCAGCCTCTAGCGGTCGGTAGAGGAACCGCAGCCTCTAGTGGTCGGTAGAGGAACTGCAGCCTCTAGCGGTCGGTAGAGGAACCGCAGCCTCTAGTGGTCGGTAGAGGAACCGCAGCCTCTAGTAATTTGGGTTTTCTTCAGCTCAGAAGTGGTGGTGTTGGTGTTTGGTTCACCTTCATCCTGGTTTGACCTTTGACCCTAACATTTAGCTTTAGCTACATGTATGTTAGCCAACTTTTTTTTATTTTCTCTGGATGAATTTGAATTTGAACTTCAGATTCACAAATCTCAGAGATCAGTGGAAACTGACTCCACCCCCTACTGGCCGTTCCAGGAACTGCATGTTTTGGTTTTTCGGAGGTGGTCTGGTCTGGTCTGGTCTGGTCTGGTCCGGTCTGGTCCGGTCCGGTCCGGTCCAGTCCGGTCTAGTCTAGTCTAGTCTAGTCTAGTCTAGTCTGGTTTGGTCTGGTCTAGTCTAGTCTAGTCTAGTCTAGTCTAGTCTAGTCTAGTCTGGTTTGGTCTAGTCTAGTCTATCTAGTCTAGTCTAGTCTAGTCTAGTCTAGTCTAGTCTAGTCTAGTCTAGTCTAGTCTAGTCTGGTTTGGTCTGGTCTAGTCTAGTCTAGTCTAGTCTAGTCTGGTTTGGTCTAGTTTACTCTAGTCTAGTCTAGTCTAGTCTAGTCTGGTTTGGTCTAGTCTAGTCTAGTCTAGTCTAGTCTAGTCTGGTCTAGTCTGGTCTAGTCTAGTGTAGTCTAGTCTAGTCTAGTCTGGTCTAGTCTGGTCTAGTCTAGTCTAGTCTAGTCTAGTCTGGTTTGGTCTGGTCTAGTCTAGTCTAGTCTAGTCTAGTCTGGTTTGGTCTAGTCTAGTCTAGTCTAGTCTAGTCTAGTCTGGTCTAGTCTAGTCTAGTCTAGTCTAGTCTAGTCTAGTTTAGTCTAGTCTAGTCTAGTCTAGTCTGGGTCTAGTCTAGTCTAGTCTAGTCTAGTCTAGTCTGGTCTAGTCTAGTCTAGTCTAGTCTGGTTTGGTCTGGTCTAGTCTGGTCTAGTCTAGTCTAGTCTAGTCTAGTCTAGTCTAGTCTAGTCTAGTCTAGTCTAGTCTAGTCTAGTCTAGTCTGGTCTAGTCTAGTCTAGTCTAGTCTGGTCTTGTCTGGTCTAGTCTGGTCTAGTCTAGTCTACTCTAGTCTAGTCTGGTCTGGTCTAGTCTAGTCTAGTCTAGTCTAGTCTAGTCTAGTCTAGTCTAGTCTGGTCTAGTCTGGTCTAGTCTAGTCTAGTCTAGTCTGGTCTGGTCTGGTCTAGTCTAGTCTAGTCTAGTCTAGTCTAGTCTAGTCTAGTCTGGTCTGGTCTGGTCTGGTCTGGTCTGGTCTGGTCTAGTCTGGTCTTGGTCTAGTCTAGTCTAGTCTAGTCTAGTCTAGTCTAGTCTAGTCTAGTCTGGTCTGGTCTGGTCTAGTCTAGTCTAGTCTAGTCTAGTCTGGTCTAGTCTAGTCTAGTCTAGTCTGGTCTGGTCTGGTCTGGTCTGGTCTGGTCTGGTCTGGTCTGGTCTAGTCTGGTCTAGTCTGGTCTGGTCTGTCTGGTCTGGTCTGGTCTGGTCTAGTCTAGTCTAGTCTGTCTAGTCTATCTAGTCTAGTCTAGTCTGGTCTGGTCTGGTCTGGTCTAGTCTAGTCTAGTCTAGTCTAGTCTAGTCTAGTCTAGTCTAGTCTAGTCTAGTCTGTCTAGTCTAGTCTGTCTAGTCTAGTCTGGTCTGGTCTGGTCTGGTCTGGTCTGGTCTGGTCTGGTCTAGTCTGGTCTGGTCTAGTCTAGTCTAGTCTAGTCTAGTCTAGTCTAGTCTAGTCTAGTCTAGTCTAGTCTAGTCTAGTCTGGTCTGGTCTGGTCTGGTCTAGTCTAGTCTAGTCTAGTCTGGTCTGGTCTAGTCTAGTCTAGTCTAGTCTAGTCTAGTCTAGTCTAGTCTGGTCTGGTCTGGTCTGGTCTGGTCTGGTCTGGTCTAGTCTGGTTTGGTCTAGTCTAGTCTAGTCTAGTCTAGTCTAGTCTAGTCTAGTCTGGTCTGGTCTGGTCTGGTCTAGTCTAGTCTAGTCTAGTCTGGTCTGGTCTAGTCTAGTCTAGTCTAGTCTGGTCTGGTCTGGTCTGGTCTGGTCTGGTCTGGTCTGGTCTGGTCTAGTCTAGTCTGGTCTGGTCTGGTCTGGTCTGGTCTGGTCTAGTCTAGTCTAGTCTAGTCTAGTCTAGTCTAGTCTAGTCTAGTCTAGTCTGGTCTGGTCTGGTCTGGTCTAGTCTAGTCTAGTCTAGTCTAGTCTAGTCTGGTCTGGTCCGGTCTGGTCCATCAGTTGTAGCTGATCTACACGCCAGAATCCCAAACCAACATCTGAACATGAACTCTGATGAATTTGTGTTTCTGGAAATCTAATTTTGATCTCGTCTCGCCGCTGGCGATGCACGCAACAGATTTCCACGCCGGATCATTAGTCGTTTCTCGGAGGCTCGGTGTCTTTTCTGTCCGCGGCTCTTTCGCTCTGATTATTCACGCCGCAGCTCTGGATGCTCGTGGCCTGAAAACTTTCCAGTCGTGTCACGGATCATTGTCTCCGATTAGACTGAAATCTGAGGTTTAATTCATTTCTATCCACGCCTTAATGAGAGCGGAATCAAAGGCTAATTCTGCACAGCTGAATGCAGCAGCGCCGGGGAGACCACGGGGGGGTCGGGGTTGGATTTCTACAGCGCCGGGATGTTCTGTAATAAGATGTGAGACATTTACAGCGAATTGTTTGGGATTAATTGAAATGGCAGCATCAGGTTTGGCTCCACTTCTTTTAAAAGTCGGCAGATTAACGTGGAGACCTTGAGAGACGGGAAGGGGGGGCGGGGGGGGGGGGCGAAACACTCAGTCGGGGTTCATTCGGCGTGAGAGCCGTTAATTAGTGCTACAGTTCAAAACCACCTCTCCCTCCCCCCGCCCCCCCCACCGTAGGCCACATGGAGGCCACTTCATCATCTTCGGTGTCCTTGGTCCTCTCATCTTCATCTCCTCAGACCGCCCTCCCCTCACACATAATTAGCTCTCCTGGTCTGGCGCTGTAATCAAGACGCCATTGACACAGAGATACACATCAGCCGCCCCCAAACGACAGAGCTCATTTAAAATGAACATCTCAATATATATTATTAAAAAAAATTAAGAAAAAATCACTGAAACATCACAGGATGTTGAACGCGTTCTCTCACGGGGCAGAAATGCTGTGAGCTAGCCCGGCCCCTTTAAGAAGGTGGCCTTATGGGTAATGGTGTGGCCTTATGGGTAATGTAGTGTGTGTGTGTGTTGTGGGACGGAAGAACGAAAACGTGGTTGGATGAAAAGCGGAGTGAGCATAAACAGCAGCCGGACTTTCTCTTTTGTTGTTGTTAGCGTGTTAGCCGCTAATTACGAGCCAAAGATAGCACAATATTAGCGGTTTCTTTAGCAGCGGTTTGTTTACTATTGTTCAGAGACCAGAGGCTGCGATGGTAACAGAAAGACCACAGTTTAGCCTTTGTCCTGTTTCGCTGCAGTGTCTCGCTACTTTTGTTGTTGTTAGCATGTTAGCCGCTAAGTAAGAGCCAAAAATAGCACAATTCCAGCGATTTCTTTACTACGGTTCAGAGACCAGAGGCTGTGAAGGTAACAGAAAGACCACAGTTTAGCCTTTGTCCTGTTTCGCTGCAGTGTCTCGCTACTTTTGTTGTTGTTAGCGTGTTAGCCGCTAATTACGAGCCAAAAATAGCACAATATTAGCGGTTTCTTTACTACGGTTCAGAGACCAGAGGCTGTGAAGGTAACAGAAAGACCACAGTTTAGCCTTTTTCTTGTTTCGCTGCAGTGTCTCGCTACTTTTGTTGCTGTTAGCGTGTTAGCCGCTAATTACGAGCCAAAAATAGCACAATACCAGCGGTTTCTTTACTACGGTTCAGAGACCAGAGGCTGTAAAGGTAACAGAAAGACCACAGTTGAGTTTTTGTCTTGTTTCGCTGCAGTGTCTCACTACTTTTGTTGTTGTTAGCATGTTAGCCGCTAATTACAAGCCAAAAATAGCAGAATACCAGCGGTTTCCATATTATGGTTCAGAGACCAGAGGCTGCGAAGGTAGCAGAAAGACCACAGTTGAGCCTTTGTCTTTTTTCGCTGCAGTGTCTCGCTACTTTTGTTGTTGTTAGCATGTTAGCCGCTAATTACAAGCCAAAAATAGCACAATACCAGCGGTTTCTTTACTACGGTTCAGAGACCAGAGGCTGTGAAGGTAACAGAAAGACCACAGTTGAGCCTTTGTCTTGTTTCGCTGCAGTGTCTCGCTACTTTTGTTGTTGTTAGCGTGTTAGCCGCTAATTATGAGCCAAAAATAGCACAATACCAGCAGTTTGTTTTCTACGGTTCAGAGACCAGAGGCTGTGAAGGTAACAGAAAGACTACAGTTGAGCCTTTGTCTTGTTTCGCTGCAGTGTCTCGCTACTTTTGTTGTTGTTAGCATGTTAGCCGCTAATTACGAGCCAAAAATAGCACAATACCAGGGGTTTGTTAACTATGGTTCAGAGACCAGAGGCTGTGAAGGTAACAGAAAGACCACAGTTGAGCCTTTGTCTTATTTCGCTGCAGTGTCTCACTACTTTTGTTGTTATTAGTGTGTTAGCTGCTAATTACGAGCCAAAAATAGCAGAATACCAGCGGTTTCTTTACTACGGTTCAGAGACCAGAGGCTGCGAAGGTAACAGAAAGACTACAGTTGAGCCTTTGTCTTGTTTCGCTGCAGTGTCTCCCTACTTTTGTTGTTGTTAGCGTGTTAGCCGCTAATTACGAGCCAAAAATAGCACAATATTAGCGGTTTCTTTACTACGGTTCAGAGACCAGAGGCTGTGAAGGTAACAGAAAGACCACAGTTGAGTCTTTGTCTTGTTTCGCTGCAGTGTCTCGCTACTTTTGTTGTTTTTAGCGTGTTAGCCGCTAATTACGAGCCAAAAATAGCACAATACCAGCGGTTTCTTTACTACGGTTCAGAGACCAGAGGCTTTGAAGGTAACAGAAAGACCACAGTTGAGCCTTTGGCTTGTTTCGCTGCAGTGTCTCGCTACTTTTTTGTGGTTTTTAAACACATATTAAACACATTATTTAGGCTCGGGGGGCGGAGCCTCATCCTTCGTTTAGTAGAGGCTTCAACACCAGGGGCTCCAGGGTGGGACCCCTGTAACTTACTCCTGGGAATCAGTCTTGGACTGACTCGATCCCCCGGGATCATAAGAAGATGGTTTTCTGCTGGTCTTGAACTGCTCACTCAGCGGGTTTTAGTCTCAGAGGTGTCATCCTGAGACCGTTAGCATCGGTGGAGTCTTAGCTGTAAAACGATCCCAGGCTAGCGCTGGTAGCGGGTCAGTTCACCCTCAGCAGAACTCCAGAATCCTGGAATTAATCCGGAACGACAAACACTGAGAAACACAAAATGAGCCGATGCAACTGAGTTGTTTTCTGATTGGTCGAATTCCTGGAGGCTTGCTGATGGGCGGAGCTAATGCCTCATGATGCTGACTGATATAATTTTACATTCAGTCTCATCAAACATCCTGAACAAGCAAAGTATCGAGGTCTGTCAGCACCGGGCCGAGTCCTGGTCCTGGTGGGTTCCAGCGGAGCCCCTCTAGTCCTCATTTCAGCTCTGGCTTCTTATTGGCTCAGGGTCCAGCCAGGTAGCTTGAGAGAGTCCTGTCTTCTGGTTAGCAGCCTTCAAACCCTGAACCCCTCCAGACCAACCCAGAACCAGTCTCAGAACCAAGACATGATCCGTTCGGTCTTTATTCACCGCTCAGACATCAGGACAGTTTATGTAGCTAAAGTGATGACAGCTAGCCATTGGCCATACTGGCCATCAATCATTAAGACCACGCCCCCACTGTGTACAAATGTATGGTTTTATATCATTTCAGCATAAAAGTTGGAGTTAGCCCCTGGTGGTCGCCAGAGGAACTGCAGTTTGATTCAGACTGTTGTCTATCAACTCACAATAACACTTCCAGACATGTCGGAGCCAGAACCAGACTTAGAACACGGAAAACACGGAGAACATGGAGAACATGGAGAACATGGAGAACACGGAGAACATGGAGAACATGGAGAACATGGAGAACATGTCCACGTTGAAGCAGCCTGATCACGACAGCTCAGATGAGTTTAGCGTCGGTTCTTCTGCGGTGTCGGTTCTTCTGCGGCGTCGGTTCTTCTGCGGCGTCGGTTCATCTGCAGCGCCGGTTCTTCTGCAGCGTCGGTTCTTCTGCAGCATCGGTTCTTCTGCGGCGTCGGTTCATCTGCAGCGCCGGTTCTTCTGCAGCGTCGGTTCTTCTGCAGCATCGGTTCTTCTGCAGCGTCGGTTCTTCTGCAGCGTCGGTTCTTCTGCGGCGTCGGTTCTTCTGCGGCGTCGGTTCTTCTGCGGCGTCGGTTCTTCTGCGGCGTCGGTTCTTCTGCGGCGTCGGTTCTTCTGCGGCGTTGGTTCTTCTGCGGCATCAGTTCTTCTGCAGCGTCGGTTCTTCTGCAGCGTCGGTTCTTCTGCAGCGTCGGTTCTTCTGCGGCGTCAGTTCTTCTGCAGCGTCGGTTCTTCTGCGGCGTCGGTTCTTCTGCGGCGTCGGTTCTTCTGCAACTTCGGTTCTTCTGCAGCGTCGGTTCTTCTGCGGCGTCGGTTCTTCTGCGGCGTCGGTTCTTCTGCAACTTCGGTTCTTCTGCGGCGTCGGTTCTTCTGCAGCATCGGTTCTTCTGCAGCATCGGTTCTTCTGCGGCATCAGTTCTTCTGCAGCGTCGGTTCTTCTGCAGCATCGGTTCTTATGCGGCGTCGGTTCTTTTGCGGCGTCGGTTCTTCTGCAGCATCGGTTCTTCTGCAGCGTCGGTTCTTCTGCGGCGTCGGTTCTTCTGCAGCGTCGGTTCTTCTGCAGCATCGGTTCTTCTGCAGCATCGGTTCTTCTGCAGCGTCGGTTCTTCTGCAGCGTCGGTTCTTCTGCAGCATCGGTTCTTTTGCGGCGTCGGTTCCTCTGCAGCATCGTTTCTTCTGCAGCATCGGTTCTTCTGCAGCATCGGTTCTTCTGCGGCATCAGTTCTTCTGTGGCGTCGGTTCTTCTGCAGCATCGGTTCTTATGCGGTGTCGGTTCTTTTGCGGCGTCGGTTCTTCTGCAGCATCGGTTCTTCTGCAGCATCGGTTCTTCTGCAGTGTCGGTTCTTCTGCAGCATCGGTTCTTCTGCAGCGTCTGTTCTTCTGCAGCGTCGGTTCTTCTGCAGCACCGGTTTCATCTGCAGCGTTCTCAGAGATGGGTGGGGGGGCGGGGGGAGGATGAGTCGCTCAGAGGTCTGGTTGAGCTCGTTTCGTCGGCCTGCCGGCGTCTGTCAGCAGAGATCAGCTGGTGAAGGACTGATGTGTGGGTCTGAAGCTGAAACAGTCGGTTTAATGTAGCAGCTAGAAGCTGCCGTGGTCCGGCCGTGACCTCTGCCGTTAATATTCAGTCCTGATCCGCCTCGAGTCCACATCTAAACCAGCAGAACGCGACCAGCTCTCTGAGCGCTTCCGTCATCGGCAGCATGCGTTCCCGCCTCTCCACGTTCTCCTGCGCTCATTTATGTCGTCCACCTCGTTTCACCGCTGACCCAGTTTTAGCCCGTATTCAGCCCCCGGCGCCGAACCGACCCAGTCACCGTCCACAACGCCCGGCCGGTGGCCCGCTGGGAGCTGGACGAGGTGAGAAGGTTCAAGCTAATATTAGCCAACCTGAGCTCGGCCTTTTCTGGGTTTCCCTTTATAAATCTGCAGGTGATGGCCCAGATACGGTTCTACCGGGTCCAGAGCTTCAGAAACGATCACAGCACATGTTCAGAGCTCAGCCAGGAGGCATGATTTTATAACGTTATTACTGTAAAACAGTTGAAACCAGAAGTTTCCATCACTATAAAAGGAGACATTATCTCCTCCACGTCTGACATCAAATCAGACTGAAGTTCTGCAGTTTCAGCTCCGTTTCATCACCGACGTTATTGTTACTGTCCAGGTCAAAGTGGGAGGAGCTTGAGCAGCACCTGGAGTCTACCTGAGCAGGTGTTTATTCCCGTCCGGGGGGGTCACAGACGGACCCTGCTGGAGGCTAGCTCAGCTCTGGACCGGTGACGTTAACTGAAATCTGGATTTCCGTCTCTAAATGAGCGCCGGCGCGATCCGACGGAGCAGCTGGATCCACATTTCTATGTTTCTGTTTTCCAGCTTCACTGGTTTCCATCATCTGATCAATATGAGCCTTCATACTGTTTTTAATCACGCGCACGTCACGCAGCAGGATTCATTTCCTCCCGAAACCACGAACGCGGCTCCTAATTTGCTGTGTCACTGCCTCTGACTGTTTGGCCAAAGTTTAGCGTCCTGGCGCCGACGCCGCTTCGGTCTCCTGGGGGGCGTTTTGATTGTTCGGCTCAGGCGACGCTGAACTTCTAAATGTGAGGAGAATTAGCTCAGTGGGATGAGCGGTGAAACACATCTCTGCTGTTCTGAATCCTGAACTCATCTCCCAGTAATCTCCTCCCGCAGCGCTCCAGTCTCACTGGTTTAAACGTCCACGCTGGTTCTCTGAGACATCTCGTCTGTAACGAGGGGACGAGGTCTCGGCGGCGGGGAGCAGGTGAGGCCGTCGCTGCTGGAAGAGTGAAGACGAGGCCGTCCGTTCAGGACGACCTTCTGCCAGGCGATAACAGCACGTGGCAGCTCGGGTTTTTTTTCTTCTGATGTTGCAGAGGACGTATATATTTATGGACAAGGACGCAGTGAGAGTGAACTGTGAGGGTAGACGGGGGGCATGTTATGTCACCACGATCATTGACGGGACTAATTGATGATCTGCTGTAATGATGGCAGCCTTCCAGGCCGGTTCATCACCTCTGGGGGAGGAGGGGAGGAGGAAGAGCTGCAGAGGCTTTATTCAGTACACTTTAGACACAGTTATGTATCTTCTCTTGCTCTGAACTGCTTCTAAACGCTATTAGTCAGATCCAACCAATCAGAGAGAGAATCGTGTGATGAACCAGACTAGAGTCAAATGAAGGTGTCATAAATGTCTGCAGTGGAGCAGCAACACTGGTGGACTGGTGATCTCAGGTGGCGTTGGCAGGTCTGCAGACATGTCGTTGTTTGAATAGAGACTCCTGAACGCTCCTGTAGGAGTCAGAGCTTAAAGAAAAAAAGTGGCAATTTTTCATGAAAAATCAATTTTTCTGAGAAAAAAAAGAAAACATTACGTTAAAAAAGGTTTCAAGCAGAGCATATCATGTGAGGTGGAGCAGGTCATGTAAGGTGGAACAGGTTGTGTCAGCAGAGCAGGTCGTGTAAGACGGATCAGGTGGTGTAAGGCATAACAGGTTGTGTAAGGCGGAGCATGTTGTTTAAAGTGAAGCATGTTGTATCAGCAGAGCAGATTGTGTGAGGTGGAGTGTGAGGTGGAGCATGAGTCAGAGGACCAGGTTGTGTAAAGTGGAGCAGGCCATGTCAGGCAAAGCAGGTCATTTAAAGCGGAGCAAGTCATGTAAGGTAGAGCATATTGTGTCAGCGGAGCAGGTCATGCAAGGCGGAGGAGGTTGTTTAAAGTGGAGCATGTCAAGCATGTTGTGTTAGCGGAGCAGGTCATGTAAAGTGGAACATCTTGTGTCAGCGGAGCAGGTTGTGTAAGGTGGAGCAGGTTGTGTAAGGTGGAGCAGGTTGTGTGGAGCAGGTGGTAGCAGGTTGTTTTAAGTGAAGCAGGTCATGTAAGGTGGAGCATGTTCTGTCAGTGGAGCAGGTCGTGTAAGGTGGAGCAGGTCATTTAAAGTGGAGCAGGTCATGTAAGGTGGAGCAGGTTGTTTAAGTGGAGCAGGTCGTTAAAGTGGAGCAGGTTGTGGTAAAGTGTAGCAGGTGTAAGGTGGTTAAGGTGGAGCAGGTCATGTAAGGTGTAGAAGGGTAGCAGGTCATGTAAGGTGGGCAGGTAAGGTGGGGGCATTTAAGGTCAAAATGAAGCAGGTCATGTAAGGTGGAGCAGGTCATGTAAGGTGGAGCAGGTCGTTTAAAGGTGGAGCAGGTCGTTTAAAGTGGAGCAGGTCATGTAAGGCGGAGCAGGTCATGTAAGGCGGCAGCACTTACTGCATCTTTGCAGATCAGTGTCTCTGGTCTTGTCTGCAACTGTGTCTTCCTCCATCTTTACCAGCAGAAGCAGACAGGATCACCGCTGGTGTAGCCGACGGTGCTGATCTGATCCTGGTGGAGATGATGAAGCCCCAAATGCAGCGGTAACAACCGGTTCTGACTGGTGCTGCCACCTAGAGGTGCTCAGGTGGCCTCTATTGCCAGACTCCTCACTAACCTTAGAACATTTTACAGTTTTTAACAGCCCAGATCAGGTCCAGATGTGTCTGCTAGCTGGGAAACCTCAGACGTCAACCTACACATCTGGAGGGAACCTGACTGCAGTTACTGAGGCCTTTAGGCTCTGAGACGGAGCTCCTGGGTCTCCTGGGACTTCTGTCCTTGGGGTGAATCTGGTTCGTCCACTCCCGGGGGACGGACAGCTGCCTTGAACGTCCTCTTCCTCCGAATCATCTTTCTGCCTGAAGAACGCTGGACTCCTGATAGTTCTTCTTAAAGTGGAGCAGGTCTTGTAGTGTGGAACATGTTGTGTTAGCGGAGCAGGTCGTGTAAAGATCCTCTCCAGATTGATGTGCATTGATTGCTTCTCTGAGGCCACTGCTGATGTCTTTCCCTCTTGGCATTAACACGGTGATAGAAGTGTGTTAGTTGAAAATCATTTAGAAATTTCTGGAATATTTAACATCTCTGTTCAGGAACCTGGTAAAAGACAAATGGAGTCCTGGCGAACGGGTCGTTAGTCAGCGGAGGTCGACCGGTACCGGACCAGAGGACCGACCCGGTCGACCCGGTCGCCTGAACCCGCCCGTATCTCAGCTGCAGTTCACCCAGCAGTGGGCTTTCGTGCTCTACACTCATCTGAACTCCAGTTTTTCATCGCTAACGAGCTAATATTAAAAGAAGCAGCTCAACCTTGAGGCGGCCGACGCGCCGTATTTTACTTCCTCTAATGACCCGAACGATGCAAATATGGAGTCGGCGGTGATTAATCGTGACCTCCTCTCCGGCTGAAGACTAAATCAAGGCAAACATGCAGAGAATGGAGCGCATTTACGATGAGCAGGTTGATTAAAGATGCTTTCATGTGATAATTTATTTATCCAAACACCTTGAACTCCTTTCACAGATTCGCTCTCATCACATTTAGCGGGATTTTAGCGTTTAGCTTCTCCCGCTCTGCTTTTGTTGGAGTTCTGGAGCAAAACCCGGACTTTCTTTTGACGTTTCAGGGACTCGGCGTGAAGTCCAGGGATGTTCCTACGCTCAGGTTTCTGAAACCGGCGCCGCAGAGTCAATATTTAAATCTGAGTGGAACATTTAGGAGCAGAGAAACAGTTCTGGATCCTCCCTGACAGGAACCAGGAGCCTGGAAAGATCCAGAAACACCTCAAACCAGCAGAGATGCTGAGGATGGTTTCATGTCAGCAACGCCGAGGTGGATCTGAATCCACCTGGATGAGGGAATGGACCGGACCGGACCGGACCGGACCAGAAGAAATAAACCTCAGAAATCTGAATAGATCTTCCAGCTTCAGAGCTCAGATTCACCAAGTAGAAACAGTCCAGAACATTCTAGATGAGCGGTCCAAACCAGTTTCTGGTCAAGACCAGTTTTCTGGTCCAGACAAGGATCTGATCCAGACCAGTATCTGGTCCAGACCAGGTTCTGATACAGATAAGTTTCTGGTCCGGATCAGTTTTCTGGTCCAGACCAGTTTTCTAGCCAGTTTCTGGTCCTGACCAGTTTTCTGGTCCAGATCCGTTTCCTGATCCAGACCAGTATCTGGTCCAGACCAGTTTTCTGGTCCGGACCAGTTTTCTGGTCTAGATCGGTTTTCTGGTCCAGACCAGTATCTGATCCAGACCAGTTTTCTGGTCCGGACCAGTTTTCTGGTCTAGATCGGTTTTCTGGTCCAGACCAGGTTCTGATCCAGATAAGTTTCTGGTCCAGACCAGGTTCTGGATTGTTATTCAGAAAACTGACGTTTGCAGAAAAAATAAACAGTTTTAAATAAATAATCTGAACTGAATCTGTGATCAATAAATCAGTTCTTAGTCGATCATCAGTTCAGTTCTCCAACACTGAGTCCTGGTCCAGATGTCTCCAACATCTGAGTCCTGGTCCAGATGTCTCCAACACTGAGTCCTGGTCCAGATGTCTCCAACATCTGATCCACGTCCTGATGGGGAGGAGACAGTTACCATGGTAACAGATCCGGGGTTAAGATGCCTGGTTTGGACTGAAGCTGAGTCCTGATCCTTCATCCCCCAGAAACCGAATCCTGTTCCAGGACCCTGAAAGCCAGAGCGGTCCGGTCCAGACCCCTGCTGCTGGTCCAGACCCCTGCCGGAGCGGTCCGGTCCAGACCCCGCGTTCCTGCAGTAAAGCCTCCATTCAGCGGCTCTGAAATAAACCCGGATGTCTGGAGATTAAACACCTGGAAACCAACCGGAGCTCAGCGACTGTAAACCGGCTGTAAACCGGCTGTAAACCGGCGGATCAGAGCGAATTAAAAGGGATTTTCCCGCCTCTCTCCCCGTAGAACTGCTCTCATCGCCACTTTGATCTGAGCGCACCGTCGAGGCGGGAAACCCGGAGCTGTGGACGCCGCCAGCTCATCTGGCCCCCCGGCCAACGATGCTAACGGGCCGTTAACAGAAACGGCGTCTCATTACCGTCTGAGTGATGAGGAGGAAGCGTCTGTCACGTGACCGAGTCTCCTCTCACATCAGGCCTGATGACGCGGGACACACGTGCACAGTGATGACATTATTTATTTATGTGGGAGTCGTTAGGACCGCGGACCCGGTAGTCCCGGTAGTCCCCCGGTAGTCCCGGTGGTCCCGGTAGTCCCCCGGTAGTCCCGGTGGTCCCGGCGGTCCCGGTAGTCCCGAGTCCGGTCCGGTGGTCCCTGAGGTTTCCCGGGTCCCGGTAGTCCCGGTGGTAGTCCCTGAGAGTTCGGTAGTCCCTAGTCCTGAGAGTCCTGGTAGTCCCTTTCCCGGTAGTCCTGAGTCCGTAGTCCCGGTAGTCCCGAGTCCGTCCCGGTAGTCCTGGTAGTCCGAGTCCTGGTAGTCCTGAGTCATAGTCCTGAGAGTCTCGGTAGTCCTGAGAGTCCCGGTACCCGGTAGTCCTGAGAGTCCCGGTAGAGTCCCGGTAGTCCTGAGAGTCCCAGTCCCCTGGTAGTCCTGAGAGTCCGGTATAGTCCTGAGTCCCGGTGTCCCGGTACTCCCGGTACTACCCGGTAATCCCGGTAGTCCCGGTAGTCCCGTTAGTCCCGGTAGTCCCGGTAGTCCCGGTCTGCAGGAGCTTTGTTGAGTCGACATAATAAAGGAGAAATGAGAAAGTCTCCATGAAGCCCTGCAGCTCCGAGTTTGCTCTGCTAATGGAGGATCTGAAGATTCTGGGGTGGGGGGGTTATAACTGGATGTTTATAGATTTAATTAAATTACAAGATACTAAAACAAAACAAAAGAAAAAAAAAGCCCAGAGGCGCGACGTTTAACTTTAACTGAAGCTTTTGTTTTTTAGCGGGAATCCTGTTTGAGGTTTTGGTTCTTCAGACTGTCGGAGCAGATCTGAGATCAGTCACAATATGAAAATAATATAATAATAATTATTATTATAATAATAATGATAATAATATCAGAGGATTCAGAAGAAACGACAGAACTGAAGAACTGAAGGAAATAAAGGAAATAAAGCTAAACTGCTCATTCAGCACTTCTTTAATTAATGTCTGCTCGTTTCAGTTCAGTCCTGCAGCAGCTCCAGCTGGTCACGTGACATCAGGATGTGCTGTTGTTTATCAACAAAACTGCAGCTGGAAACAACAACAACAATAACAATAATAACAACAACAACAACAACAACAATAACAACAATTATAATCATAATATTAATAATGGCCCTGCGATGGACTGGCGACCTGTCCAGGTGAACCCCTGCCAGCCCGACGGCTGGGACAGACTCCAGCAGATCCCTGTGACCCTTCAAGGATGAAACGGGTCTAGATGATGGATGGATGGATGGATGGATGGATGGATGGATGGATATTAATAATAATGATAATAATAATAATATTGTAATAATCATAGAGGCTCATCAGATCCTGCAGATGTGGAGGTTGTTGCTTTTTCTGCCTTCAGCTGAGGTCCAACAGCTGTAGTCCAGCGTGGTCCAACGTGGTCTCGCGTGGTCCAACGTGGTCTCGTGTGTTCCAAAGTGGTCCCAGTGGTCCGGTGGTCCAGCCAGTGTGGTCCAGCGTGGTCCAGCGTGGTCTCGTGTGGTCCAGCGTGGTCTCATGTGTTCCAAAGTGGTCCAGTGGTCTCGTGTGGTCCAGCAGGGTGTGGCCCGGTGTGGTCCCAGCGGGTCTCGTGTGGTCCAGCGTGGTGTGGTCTTGTCATGTCCCCGGTCCATGTGTCCAGGTTCGTGGTCCAGCGTGGTTCCAGCGTGGTCTCATGTGGTCCAACGGGTCTCATGTGTTCCAGCGTGGTCCAGCGTCCAGCGTGGTCCATTCATGGTCTGGTCATGTGTGCCAGCATGTGTTCCAGTGGTCTCGTGTGGTCCCAGCGTGGTGGTAAGTCCAGTGTGGTCCAGGGGTCTCCAGGTGGTCCAGCTGGTGTGTCCAGCGTGGTCTGGTCCAGCATGGTCCAGCATGGTCCAACGTCTATGTGTCCAACGTGGTCTCGTGTGGTCCAGCGTGGTCCACTCGTGTGGTCCAGCGTGTCCAGCGTGGTCTCATGTGTGGTCCAGCGTGGTCCAGCGTGGTCAATGTGGTCAGCGTGGTCGCGTGGTCCGTGGTCATGTGGGTCAGCATGGTCTCATGTGGTCAAAGTGGTCTCATGTTGTCCAGCTGGTCTGTGGGTCCAGCAGGACTCGTTTGTGTCCAGCTGTGGGTCCAGTGGTCCAGCATGGTCCAACGTGGTCCAGCATGGTCCAGCATGGTCTCGTGTGGTCCAGCAGGACTCATGTTGTCCAGCGTGGTCTCGCGTGGTCCAGCGTTGTCTCATGTGGTCCAACGTGGTCCAGCGTGGTCCAACGTGGTCCAGCATGGTCCAGCAGGACTCGTGTGATCCAGCTTGGTCTCGTGTGGTCCAGCGGGACTCATGTGGTCCAGCGTGGTCCAGCATGGTCCAGCATGGTCCAGCATGGTCCAGCATGGTCCAGCATGGTCCAGCATGGTGTCCAGCTCCCAGCATGGTCTCGTGTGGTCCAGCATGTGTGGTCTCGTGTGGTGTTCCAGGTGGGACTCATGTGGTCCAGCGTGGTCTCGTGTGGTCCAGCAGGACTCGTGTGGTCCAGCGGGACTCATGTGGTCCAGCGTGGTCCAGCATGGTTCAGCATGGTCCAGCAGGACTCATGTGGTCCAGCATGGTCTCGAGTGGTCCAGCAGGACTCGTGTGGTCCAGCGTGGTCCAGCATGGTCCAGCATGGTCCAGCAGGACTCATGTGGTCCAGCATGGTCTTGTGTGGTCCAGCAGGACTCGTGTGGTCCAGCGTGGTCCAGCGTGGTCTTGTGTGGTCCAGCGTGGTCCAACGTGGTCTCGTGTGGTCCAACGTGGTCTCATGTGGTCCAACGTGGTCTCATGTGGTCCAGCGTGGCCTCATGTGATCCAGCGTGGTCCAACGTGGTCTCGTGTGGTTCAACGTGGTCTCATGTGGTCCAGCATGGTCTTGTGTGGTCCAGCAGGACTCGTGTGGTCCAGCGTGGTCCAGCGTGGTCTTGTGTGGTCCAGCGTGGTCCAACGTGGTCTCGTGTGGTCCAACGTGGTCTCATGTGGTCCAACGTGGTCTCATGTCGTCCAGCGTGGCCTCATGTGATCCAGCGTGGTCCAACGTGGTCTCGTGTGGTTCAACGTGGTCTCATGTGTGGTCCAACGGTCCAGTGGTCCTCGTGGTCCAGTGTGGTCCAGCGTGGTCCAGCGTGGTCCAGCGTGGTCTTGTGTGGTCCAGCAGGACTCGTGTGGTCCAGCGTGGTCCAGCAAGGTCTTGTGTAGTCCAGCGTGGTCTCGCGTGGTCCAGCGTGGTCTCATGTGGTCCAGCGTGGTCCAGTGTGGTCCAACGTGGTCCAGCATGGTCCAGCAGGACTCATGTGGTCCAGCATGGTCTCGTGTGGTCCAGCAGGACTTGTGTGGTCCAGCGTGGTCCAGCAAGGTCTTGTGTAGTCCAGCGTGGTCTCGCGTGGTCCAGCAGGACTCATGTGGTCCAGCGTGGTCTCATGTGGTCCAGCGTGGTCTCATGTGGTCCAGCGTGATCCAGCGTGGTCCAGCATGGTCCAGCAGGACTCGTGTGGTCCAGCATGGTCTCATGTGGTCCAGCGTGGTGTCATGTGGTCCAGCGTGGTCTCATGAGGTCCAACTCTGCTCCGTCCTCCCTCAGGATGAGCTTGTCAGCAGTTTTAGGAGGTTGTGTGAAGGTTTTGAGATCACCTGACCGTTGCATGGTTGTCTACAGCTGTATGTCTCTCCATGTCCTCTCCATGTCCTCTCCATGACCCCTTACCCCTAACTGCTAACCGCTAACTGATAACTGTAACTCTAACCCCTGACCCCTAACTGTAACCCATCAGGTGCTGCAGGGCGGCGGTGGCTCTGATCTGTCCATCCTCCCTTAGTTCTGGAGGCTGGTTCTGACCCGTCTCCACTTGTCATTTAGCATCAACGCGCTGCGCTTCATTTGCTGGGAACAGAAGCAGAAACTTCTCGCTTTCCTCCAACTAAAGTCCTGAAACACATCAAAAAAAAGTTCCGGGCTGTCAGACTGTTGTTTGGAGCTGCAGAGAGTTCTAGCAACTCTGGATCCGGTGACAGATTCCCAATAAGAGCTGCCGACTGCTAAGAGTCTGTATTTAAAACTCCAGCTGGCAGCGTTCTCAGTCAGAATAAACACATTTTTCTGCTTGTGAAGATGAGCTCGTCCAGATGGTATTTTTCCATCTGCTCACGCCGCCTCCTAACGAGGGAAACTTCTGAGATTCAGCCTCGGAAACCAAAAGCCAATTTACCTAATTGCAGCAGCCTCAGTCGAGGAAGACTCATTAGGAAAATGAGAAATTCAAATTAAACGGCTGGTAAATTAGGAAGTGTAGCAGAGACAGAGAGGCGTGGCTGGATTCTGATGATGTCACAAGTAACGCTGGCAGGTAACAGGTGATCTGATGCTAGGGTCCATCTGAGGTATTAGTGGCCGTCTACTGCTTCTACGTTGGCCTTGTCAGGTTCTGATCAGGTTCATGGGTGATAAATGGGCCTAAAGTAGGTGTCTGATCTTGTTCCACCTGGACCAACCACATTAGTGACCCCAGGTGGGCGATTCACAACACGGGACCAGAGGACGCCATGTTTTAGCTGGTTTGTGGTCAGTTACATTAAGAAACATAAAGCTTTATCCAGAGAGGAGGAGGTTTCTCATGTAGTTCATGTATTTGGGAATCTGTGGTGCATCCTGGTAGCTTCGGTCCAGTTCTGACTGTGTTCCTGTATCCGACCAGAACATTGTAAAGTTGGTGGTCCACGTTGTCCAGGATGACCTGAAGCTTGGACAGCATCCTCCTCTCTGACACCATCGTCAGAGAGTCCAGCTTCATCTCCACGACGTCACCTGGCCTTGAGGATGAGTCAGCTTCCCCAACCTTCAGGGTCAGGGTTCAGGTTTACGGGGTCAGGGTTCAGGTTTACGGGGTCAGGGTTCAGGTTTACGGGGTCAGGGTTCAGGTTTACGGGGTCAGGGTTCAGGTTTACGGGGTCAGGGTTAGGGGGTCAGGGTTCAGGAGTCAGTGTTAGGGGGTCAGAGTTTGGGGGTCAGTTTTAGGGAGTCAGGGTTTGGGGGTCATGGTTAGGGAATCAGGGTTAGGGAGTCAGGGTTAGGGAGTCAGTGTTTTAATGTCTGGGTTCGGGATCAGTGTTTGGGAGTCAATGTTGGGAGTCAGGGTTAGGGAGTCAGGGTTTGGGCGTCAGGGTTTGGGAGCCAGTGTTTGGGAGTCAGGGTTAGGGAGTCAGGGTTTCAGTGTCTGGGGTTCGGGATCAGTGTTTGGGAGTCCATGTTGGGAGTCAGGGTTAGGGAGTCAGGGTTAGGGGTCTGGATTAGTGGGTCAGGGTTAGGGAGTCAGTGTTTGGGAGTCAGAGTTAGGGAATCAGGGTTAGGGAGTCAGGGTTAGGGAGTCAGGGTTTGGGGGTCAGGGTTCGGGATCAGTGTTAGGGAGTCAGGGTTAGGGAGCCAGTGTTTGGGAGTCAGTGTTAGGGAATCAGGGTTAGGGAGTCAGGGTTAGGGCGTCAGGGTTTGGGAGCCAGTGTTTGGGAGTCAGGGTTAGGGAGTCAGGGTTAGGGAGTCAGGGTTAGGGGATCAGGGTTAGAGAGTCAGAGTTAGGGGTCTGGATTAGTGGGTCAGGGTTAGGGAGTCAGTGTTTGGGAGTCAGGGTTAGGGAGTCAGGGTTAGGGAGTCAGAGTTAGGGGTCTGGATTAGTGGGTCAGGGTTAGGGAGTCAGTGTTTGGGAGTCAGAGTTAGGGAATCAGGGTTAGGGAGTCAGGGTTAGGGAGTCAGGGTTTGGGGTCTGGATTAGTGGGTCAGGGTTAGGGAGTCAGTGTTTGGGAGTCAGAGTTAGGGAGTCAGGGTTAGGGAGTCAGGGTTAGGGAGTCAGAGTTAGGGGTCTGGATTAGTGGGTCAGGGTTAGGGAGTCAGGGTTAGGGAGTCAGGGTTTGGGGTCTGGATTAGTGGGTCAGGGTTAGGGAGTCAGTGTTTGGGAGTCAGAGTTAGGGAGTCAGGGTTAGGGAGTCAGGGTTAGGGAGTCAGAGTTTGGGAGTCAGAGTTAGGGAGTCAGGGTTAGGGAGTCAGGGTTAGGGAGTCAGAGTTAGGGGTCTGGATTAGTGGGTCAGGGTTAGGGAGTCAGGGTTAGGGAGTCAGGGTTTGGGGTCTGGATTAGTGGGTCAGGGTTAGGGAGTCAGAGTTTGGGAGTCAGAGTTAGGGAGTCAGGGTTAGGGAGTCAGGGTTAGGGAGCCAGTGTTTGGGAGTCAGGGTTAGGGAGTCAGGGTTTGGGGGTCAGGGTTCGGGATCAGTGTTTGAGAGTCAGGGTTCGGGGCTAAACATCACTGGCGGTCTCAGATTCACAGAAGCTGTGTCTGTTTCCCAGTTCAGAAGCAGATCTTTGATGAGAACCAGGATGGAGGACGGGTCAGGGTCCGGGTCAGGATCAGGGACCGGGTTCGGGGGTCAGAGTCAGGACGGTCTGACATCCCTGGTTCAGATGGACCTTCTAGATCTGCAGTTGTAGCTTGTTTTAATCACATGACCACTGTGGGTGTTTAAGGCCGTCAGTGATTCTTCTGCCACTCGTTAAATGAATGCTAACGCTAACGCTAATGAATAAACGCTGCCGTTAGCTGACGTGAACTGCGGTCAAACATCACAGCTGGCAGCAGTTCCCACCACCCAGCTGTCGGCTCCCGCTGAAGATGCTTCAGTAATTATCCGTGTAATTAGCGTAGCCACGTCGGGCTGCGGGACATCGGGAGATCATGTGATGTGTGATGTCATAGTTGAAAGTGGAAACAGCCAGATGATGAATTTAGAGGGTTTTTTTTGCTCAGTTTCATCGGCGACTGAGACCTGCTGCAACCAGATGTTTTTACATCCACACACACGTTAAAGTTTCCAGCTCCTCCTTCTTCTTCTCCTGCATCAAACGCAGCAGCAGCTGTGACGGGTCTCTGAGTTTCCAGACATTAAGAGCCGCGGCGTTTGAAAGCAGCTGATGTGACGGGTGGCGTTGACGGCCGCTCCGGCGCTATTGTTGCTGGCTTTATCTGTAAAGGACGTGGCACGGCCTCCGTCCATATGTCCTCCGTCCATATGTCCTCCGTCCATATGTCCGCCCTGACGTCTCCCTGTGGAGTCCCAACGCTTGACGGCGGATTACTCCGGCTATTAACTTCCTGCCACGCTGGCGTGCGTCTCACTGAGAGAGTTTCATCAACGGGAGCTGAAACGGCGTCGGAGGAAAAAGCTCTGCAGGACTCACAGACGGCGGCGCACATTTTTTCTCTCTTTATTTTTTTTTTTTAGATGTTTTCTCTTTCAGGAGGTCAGGACCAAATGTTCACGGCCCATTTAGTCCTGAACACATCAGCTCCGCAGAGCCATCTGGGTTCCTCTACGAGGAGATAAAACCCCGGGAAGAGCGGCGGCGTGACGGCGGGAGGAATGTCCCGCCGATGTGTTGTGACTGCGGCGCTGAGCGTAATTAGATTCTGGTCTGTCCGACGTCCAGGGGGACCGGGGAAAACACACAGCTGTGATGAGACACCTCCAGTCCTGGAGGACACCGTCAACCTGCAGACCTGAGTCAGAGCCCAGAGAACTTAGATCAATAACTGTTAATCAGTCACACCGGATCAATCAGGCCCACTGTCCTTGGAATATACCAGTCTATGGATTTATTCTGCTTCAGTCCGTCCAGCTCCTTGGAGGACGATTTCTCTCCCTGACAGGTGATCACCTGGTTCTTGTCCTGACAGCCAACAGGTGAACTGATGAGAATTTAAATATCTGAATCAAACATTGGTCCTCTCAGGAGGACGTCCACCCGTATCAGGTCAAAAATGTCCCGTGAAAGACATGAAAGCAGTAACCTGCAGGTTGGTCTCCTGGAGACTGACGTCTTCTACTTTTTTTTTTTGGATTGACAGACAGACAGAGCGATAGGGACAACTGAGAAGGGATGAGAGTGTCCTAACCTCCAAACCAGCTGCTGTCCCACCAGACGTCCTGAAGTTGTCCACTAGTTAGAAATATTACGGTTCAATTCAACTTTGTCTGTATAGTTTCTATTCCAACACAAATTATCTCAAGAAGATGGGTGGAGGTCAACGCTGGGATGACGTCTATATAGACGGGTGGAGGTCAACGCTGGGATGACGTCTATATAGACGGGTGGAGGTCAACGCTGGGATGACGTCTATATAGACGGGTGGAGGTCAACGCTGGGATGACGTCTATATAGACGGGTGGAGGTCAACGCTGGGATGACGTCTATATAGACGGGTGGAGGTCAACGCCAGGATGACGTCTATATAGACAGGTGGAGGTCAACGCTGGGATGACATCTATATAGACAGGTGGAGGTCAATGCTGGATGACGTCTATATAGACAGGTGGAGGTCAACGCTGGGATGACGTCTATATAGACGGGTGGAGGTCAACGCTGGGGGGATGACGTCTATATAGACGGGTGGAGGTCAACGCTGGGATGACGTCTATATAGACGGGTGGAGGTCAACGCTGGGATGACGTCTATATAGACGGGTGGAGGTCAACGCCAGGATGACGTCTATATAGACAGGTGGAGGTCAACGCTGGGATGACATCTATATAGACAGGTGGAGGTCAATGCTGGATGACGTCTATATAGACAGGTGGAGGTCAATGCTGGGATGACGTCTATATAGACGGGTGGAGGTCAACGCTGGGATGACGTCTATATAGACGGGTGGAGGTCAACGCTGGGATGACGTCTATATAGACGGGTGGAGGTCAACGCTGGGATGACGTCTATATAGACGGGTGGAGGTCAACGCTGGGATGACGTCTATATAGACGGGTGGAGGTCAACGCTGGATGACGTCTATATAGACAGGTGGAGGTCAACGCTGGGATGACATCTATATAGACAGGTGGAGGTCAACGCTGGGATGACGTCTATATAGACAGGTGGAGGTCAACGCTGGGATGACGTCTATATAGACGGGTGGAGGTCAACGCTGGGATGACGTCTATATAGACGGGTGGAGGTCAACGCTGGGATGACGTCTATATAGACGGGTGGAGGTCAACGCTGGGATGACGTCTATATAGACGGGTGGAGGGTCAACGCTGGGATGACGTCTATATAGACGGTGGAGGTCAACGCCGGGATGACGTCTATATAGACGGGTGGAGGTCAACGCTGGGATGACGTCTATATAGACAGGTGGAGGTTAAAGACAGGGATGACGTCTATATAGACAGGTGGGGGTAACGCTGGGATGACGTCTATATAGACGGGTGGAGGTCAACGCGGGATGACGTCTATATAGACAGGTGGAGGTCAACGCTGGGATGACGATGACGTCTATATAGACGGGTGGAGGTCAACGCTGGGATGACGTCTATATAGACGGGTGGAGGTCAACGCTGGGATGACGTCTATATAGACAGGTGGAGGTCAACGCTGGGATGACGTCTATATAGACGGGTGGAGGTCAACGCTGGGATGACGTCTATATAGACGGTTGGAGGTCAACGCTGGGATGACGTCTATATAGACGGGTGGAGGTCAACGCTGGGATGACGTCTATATAGACAGGTGGAGGTCAGGTGGAGGTCAACGCTGGGATGACGTCTATATAGACGGGTGGAGGTCAACGCTGGGATGACGTCTATATAGACGGTTGGAGGTCAACGCCGGGATGACGTCTATATAGACGGGTGGAGGTCAACGCCGGGATGACGTCTATATAGACAGGTGGAGGTCAACGCTGGGATGACGTCTATATAGACAGGTGGAGGTCAATGCTGGATGACGTCTATATAGACAGGTGGAGGTCAATGCTGGGATGACGTCTATATAGACAGGTGGAGGTCAATGCTGGGATGACATCTATATAGACAGGTGGAGGTCAACGCTGGGATGACGTCTATATAGACAGGTGGAGGTCAACGCTGGGATGACGTCTATATAGACGGGTGGAGGTCAACGCCGGGATGACGTCTATATAGACGGGTGGAGGTCAACGCTGGGATGACGTCTATATAGACAGGTGGAGGTCAACGCTGAGATGACGTCTATATAGACGGGTGGAGGTCAACGCTGGGATGACGTCTATATAGACAGGTGGAGGTCAACGCTGGGATGACGTCTATATAGACAGGTGGAGGTCAACGCTGGGATGACGTCTATATAGACAGGTGGAGGTCAACGCTGGGATGACGTCTATATAGACAGGTGGAGGTCAACGCTGGGATGACGTCTATATAGACAGGTGGAGGTCAACGCTGGGATGACGTCTATATAGACGGGTGGAGGTCAACGCTGGGATGACGTCTATATAGACGGGTGGAGGTCAACTGGGATGACGTCTATATAGACGGGTGGAGGTCAACGCTGGGATGACGTCTATATAGACGGGTGGAGGTCAACGCTGGGATGACGTCTATATAGACAGGTGGAGGTCAACGCTGGGATGACGTCTATATAGACGGGTGGAGGTCATGCTGGGATGATGACGTCTATATAGACGGTGGAGGTCAACGCTGGGAGACGTCTATATAGACGGGAGGTGCTGGGATGACGTCTATATAGACGGTGGGAGGTCAACGCTGGGATGACGTCTATATAGACAGGTGGAGGTCAGGTGGAGGTCAACGCTGGGATGACGTCTATATAGACAGGGGGGAGGTCAACGCTGGGATGACGTCTATATAGACGGTGGAGGTCAACGCTGGGATGACGTCTATATAGACGGGTGGAGGTCAACGCTGGGATGACGTCTATATAGACGGGGAGGTGGGGATGGTCATATAGACGGTGGAGGTGGATGACGTCTATATAGACAGGTGGAGGTCAACTGGGATGACTCTATATAGACAGGTGGAGGTCAATGCTGGATGACGTCTATATAGACAGGTGGAGGTCAACGCTGGGATGACGTCTATATAGACGGGTGGAGGTCAACGCCGGGATGACGTCTATATAGACGGGTGGAGGTCAACGCTGGGATGACGTCTATATAGACAGGTGGAGGTCAACGCTGGGATGACGTCTATATAGACGGGTGGAGGTCAACGCTGGGATGACGTCTATATAGACAGGTGGAGGTCAACGCTGGGATGACGTCTATATAGACAGGTGGAGGTCAACGCTGGGATGACGTCTATATAGACAGGTGGAGGTCAACGCTGGGATGACGTCTATATAGACAGGTGGAGGTCAACGCTGGGATGACGTCTATATAGACAGGTGGAGGTCAACGCTGGGATGACGTCTATATAGACAGGTGGAGGTCAACGCTGGGATGACGTCTATATAGACGGGTGGAGGTCAACGCTGGGATGACGTCTATATAGACAGGTGGAGGTCAAAGACAGGGATGACGTCTATAGACAGGTGGAGGTCAACGCTGGGATGACGTCTATATAGACGGGTGGAGGTCAACGCTGGGGATGACGTCTATATAGACAGGTGGAGGTCAACGCTGGGATGACGTCTATATAGACGGGTGGAGGTCAACGCTGGGATGACGTCTATATAGACAGGTGGAGGTCAACGCTGGGATGACGTCTATATAGACAGGTGGAGGTCAACGCTGGGATGACGTCTATATAGACGGGTGGAGGTCAACGCTGGGATGACGTCTATATAGACAGGTGGAGGTCAACGCTGGGATGACGTCTATATAGACAGGGTGGAGGTCAACGCTGGGATGACGTCTATATAGACGGGTGGAGGTCAACGCTGGGATGACGTCTATATAGACGGGTGGAGGTCAACGCTGGGATGACGTCTATATAGACGGGTGGAGGTCAACGCGGGGATGACGTCTATATAGACGGGTGGAGGTCAACGCTGGGATGACGTCTATATAGACGGGTGGAGGTCAACGCTGGGATGACGTCTATATAGACGGGTGGAGGTCAACGCTGGGATGACGTCTATATAGACAGGGTGGAGGTCAACGCTGGGATGACGTCTATATAGACGGTGGAGGTCAACGCTGGGATGACGTCTATATAGACAGGTGGAGGTCAACGCTGGGATGACGTCTATATAGACAGGTGGAGGTCAACGCTGGGATGACGTCTATATAGACGGGTGGAGGTCAACGCTGGGATGACGTCTATATAGACAGGTGGAGGTCAACGCTGGGATGACGTCTATATAGACGGGTGGAGGTCAACGCTGGGATGACGTCTATATAGACGGGTGGAGGTCAACGCTGGGGATGACGTCTATATAGACGGGTGGAGGTCAACGCTGGGAGGATGACGTCTATATAGACGGGTGGAGGTCAACGCTGGGATGACGTCTATATAGACAGGTGGAGGTCAACGCTGGGATGACGTCTATATAGACAGGTGGAGGTCATGCTGGGATGACGTCTATATAGACGGGTGGAGGTCAACGCTGGGATGACGTCTATATAGACGGGTGGAGGTCAACGCTGGGATGACGTCTATATAGACGGGTGGAGGTCAACGCTGGGGATGACGTCTATATAGACGGGTGGAGGTCAACGCTGGGATGACGTCTATATAGACGGTGGAGGTCAGGTGGAGGTGGAGGTCAACGCTGGGATGACGTCTATATAGACGGGTGGAGGTCAACGCTGGGATGACGTCTATATAGACGGTTGGAGGTCAACGCCGGGATGACGTCTATATAGACAGGTGGAGGTCAACGCTGGGATGACGTCTATATAGACGGGTGGAGGTCAACGCTGGGATGACATCTATATAGACAGGTGGAGGTCAACGCTGGGATGACGTCTATATAGACGGGTGGAGGTCGATGCTGGGATGACGTCTATATAGACGGGTGGAGGTCGACGCTGGGATGACGTCTATATAGACAGGTGGAGGTCAACGCTGGGATGACGTCTATATAGACAGGTGGAGGTCAGGTGGAGGTCAACGCTGGGATGACGTCTATATAGACGGGTGGAGGTCAACGCTGGGATGACGTCTATATAGACGGTTGGAGGTCAACGCCGGGATGACGTCTATATAGACAGGTGGAGGTCAACGCCGGGATGACGTCTATATAGACGGGTGGAGGTCAACGCTGGGATGACGTCTATATAGACAGGTGGAGGTCAACGCTGGGATGACGTCTATATAGACGGGGGAGGTCAACGCGGGGATGACGTCTATATAGACGGGTGGAGGTCAACGCTGGGATGACGTCTATATAGACGGGGGAGGTCAACGCTGGGATGACGTCTATATAGACGGGTGGAGGTCAACGCTGGGATGGGATGACGTCTATATAGACGGGTGGAGGTCAACGCTGGGATGACGTCTATATAGACGGGTGGAGGTCAACGCTGGGATGACGTCTATATAGACAGGTGGAGGTCAACGCTGGGATGACGTCTATATAGACGGGTGGAGGTCAACGCTGGGATGACGTCTATATAGACGGGTGGAGGTCAACGCTGGGATGACGTCTATATAGACTGGTGGAGGTCAATATAGACGGGTGTCTCCATCACTGTCATCTTCATCTCCACCTTCAACATGTTCAGTTTTAGACTCAACACACTTAAATGTTTTACCGTCAGTTGTACTGGAGGCCACACCCACCTCAGTTTCAGGTGGAAATTAGCATCTGTGCTAAATTAGCATCTGTCTGGAGGGTGTGATGTCGTGCAGAGTTATTGGCCCAAGCGTGGTCCACATCTGCACTCTCTGGCCCACATCTGGACCACATCAGCCTGTCCTACAACCCAGATAAGGTCCATAGAGCTCCTCCTAGAGCCATAAATGTCAACGGCGGCATCAGTTCTCGTCTCTACTGTCCTGAACGTCGCTGAACGAAGGGTTAACTGGCTGCAGTCGACTCGGTTGCAAAACTGCTGAGAGGAAAGTTTTCTCTGAAGTATTTGTCATCAGCTGGTGAGACATGCGGCAGAGTTATGGTCGGAGTTATGGTCGGAGTTATAGTCGGAGCCGGCGTGAACAGATTTGATTAAACCTCAGACTCGCGTGGGTGGGTTCAGGTTGTTTAAGCGATGGGAGGAGCTTCCCAACCGACCACATGAGTTTGAGGAATTCATTCTCTAAACCGTATCTCAGGAGGTCACCTTTCTGCAGGCTGTGAACCCCTGAGTTCTTCGTGGGGAACCAGGTCAGTTATTACGGGTCATTCAGACCCCGTACGAACAGAGTTTGGACCATACGGACGTGAGGAAGTCGTTCCAGGTGGGACTTGGACTGGACCAGGGCTGGGCTCTCCAGGTGCAGCCAGGGAGTGGAGGTGTTTCATCTCTGCTGTTTGGGTTTGATGCGGTCCTGTTGGCATTATGAAGCCAAGACCTTCAGCTCCTGCTGGAGACGGTCCAGCAGACGGTGGATGAGAATCAGAACCACCAAATCAGAACCAAGGTTCTGAGTGAGAGAAGGGTGGAAGGTCCTCTTCCAGTTGGGAGTGAGGTTCTGCTTCAAGTGGAGGAGTTTAAGTATCTCAGGGTCTTTTGATTAGAGATGAATAGAGCAGAACCTGGACGGGTCCACAGTAATCTGGACTGAGTCAACAGGTGGATCTCCTCACCCATGGAACTGTGGGTAGTGATGGAGAGAACCAGCTGGAGGATACAAGTGGCTGAGATGAGTTTCCTCTGCAGGGTGGCTGGTCCCTCAGAGATAAGAGGAGAAGTTCACTCATCCAGGAGAGACTCAGCAGAGTCACTGACCCTGAACCCTAAACCCTGACCAGGTGAGGAGGTTCACCTGGTTAAGATGAGTCCTGGACACCTCTGAGACAGAACCAGGACCTGCTAGAGAGATCAGGTTTCAATGAAAGAGACCATGGACAGATGGATTTCTGGATGGATGGATGGATGGATGGATGGATGAATGGATGGTTGTATGAATGGATGATGGATGGACGTATGAATTGATGGATAGATGAATGAATTTATGGATGGATGGATGGATAGATGGATGAATGGATGGTTGGATGGATGGATAGATGGTTGTATGAATGGATGATGGATGGATGTATGAATTGATGGATGGATGGATGAATTTATGGATGGATGGATGGATGATAGATGGATGATTGGATGGATGGATGGATGGATGGATGGATGGATGGTTGGATGGATGGATGGATGGAAAGATGGATGGTTGGGTTTATGGATGGATGGATGGATGAATTTATGGATGGATGGATGGATAGATGGATGGATGGATAGATGGATGGATGAATTGATGGATGGATAGATGGATGAATTTATGGATGGATGGATGGATAGATGGATGAATGGATGGATGGATGGATTTATGGATAATTGGATGGATGGATCGGTAGATGGATGGATAGATGGATGAATGGATGGATGGATGGATAGATGGATAATTGGATGGATGGATGGATAGATGGATAATTGGATGGATGGATGACTTTATAGATAGATAGATAGATAGATAGATAGATAGATAGATAGATAGATAGATAGATAGATAGATAGATAGATAGATAGATAGATAGATAGATAGATAGATGGTGAATAAAATAAGAGAACCCGTTGAGTTCTAGGAGGACAGAAATGCCAAATGTCCTACTGGTTCCAGCTGAAGGAGAAATGGAAGTAAAGAGTGAGAGATAAATGAGGAGGTGCGATGGAGGAGAGAACCCAGAGAGAGAAAATGTTTCCAGACCTTCAGGGTCCAGAGCATCCAGGAGGACCCCCCCATGTCCCCAGCAGCAGACGGTCCTGTAGAACAGAGGACACTACTGGTGGGGTACCCAGACCCCCCCATGTCCCCAGCAGACAGTCTGGTAGAACAGAGGACACTACTGGTGGGGTACCCAGATCCCCCCATGTCCCCAGCAGACAGTCTGGTAGAACAGAGGACACTACTGGTGGGGTACCCAGACCCCCCCCCCATGTCCCCAGCAGACAGTCTGGTAGAACAGAGGACACTACTGGTGGGGTACCCAGACCCCCCCCCCATGTCCCCAGCAGACAGTCTGGTAGAACAGAGGACACTACTGGTGGGGTACCCAGATCCCCCCATGTCCCCAGCAGCAGACGGACCGGTAGAACAGAGGACACTACTGGTGGGGTACCCAGACCCCCCATGTCCCCAGCAGCAGATGGACCGGTAGAACCGAGGACATGTCTGGTGGAGTACCCAGACCCCCCATGTCCCCAGCAGACGGACTGGTAGAACCGAGGACAGGTCTGGTGGGGTACCCAGACCCCCCCATGTCCCCAGCAGCAGACGGACCGGTAGAACCGAGGACATGTCTGGTGGAGTACCCAGACCCCCCATGTCCCCAGCAGATGGACTGGTAGAACCGAGGACATGTCTGGTGGAGTACCCAGACCCCCCATGTCCCCAGCAGATGGACTGGTAGAACAGAGGACACTACTGGTGGGGTACCCAGACACCCCATGTCCCCAGCAGACGGACCGGTAGAACAGAGGACATGTCTGGTGGGGTACCCAGACCCCCCCATGTCCCCAGCAGATGGACCGGTAGAACCGAGGACAGGTCTGGTGGGGTACCCAGACCCCCCCATGTCCCCAGCAGACGGACCGGTAGAACCGAGGACAGCGCTGGTTCTGTTCCTCCTCAGGGCAGGATGTTGAGAGCAGTTTCATCACTCTGGATTTCAAACACTTTAATTTAGCGACAAGCGTCTCCGTGCGGCGTTATGAGAGGAGACAACAAAGCTCCTCCGTCGGTGTAAATGTATTCAACACTCGTCTGCTGACATTCGCCTCCAGGACAAGTTTAGTCATTTCATTAAAACAACACAAACGGCTTGTTGTGTAGTTTTTGCTTCATTAGGCCCAAACTGCAGCCGAGGAAGATCCTCCACTGAGATGAGAAAATGAACTGCAGTGATGACATCACTGACACCAGGCTGGAGTCGGACTCTTTCTGGTCCTCAGAAGTTCTACATGAAGGTCCGAGGAGATCCTGGAGATCCTGGAGATCCTGGACCAGGGTGACACAAAAACACCACAGTTGCTGGTTGAGATCGTAGATGGAGACCTGAACAAACCCCTGTGATGTCACCTTTAGGTTTCAAGCACTTTGGTTGGAACCGACGTCACCGATGTCAAACAGACCGATGGGGAGCTTTAACCTGAATCTGGTGTTGGGGGGTGGAGGCTGATGTTCTTCCACCTACACGTGTCATTTGGAGGTTTGCAGTATCTGTTGGGATCTTCTGGATCTGCTGGATCTGTTGGGGTCAGCAGATCCCAGCAGATCTGCTGGGGTCTGCTGAGATCTGATGGGACCTGCGGGGATCTGCTGGGATCTACTGGGATCTTCTAGATCTGCTGATGTCTGCTGGGATCTGCTGGATCTAATGGATCTGCTGGATCTAATTGATCTGCTGGGACCTATTGGATCAACTGGGATCTTCTGGGATCAGTTGGACTTGCTGGGACCTACTGCGATCTGCTGGGACCTGTTGAGGTCTGCTGGGATCTACTGGGATCTGCAGGATCTGCTGGATCTACTGGGATCCACTGGGATCAGTTGGACTTGCTGGGACCTTCTGGGGTCTGCTGGATCTGCGGAGGTCAGCTGGGATCTGCTGGATCTCATGGATCTGCTGTGATCTAGTGGATCCACTGGGATCTTATGGGATCAGTTGGACTTGCTAGGATCTACTGGCTCTACTGGGATCTGCTGGGATCTACTGGATCTACTGGGATATGCTGGGATCTCCTGAATCTGCGGGGAGCTCAGAATGTTTCCAGTGGTTTCCTTCTTGGCATCGTTTCAACACACCTCTAACTGGATCTGGAGATCATAAATCTCCTCCAGGTGACTGTATTCGGTTCCAGCATCCAAGCTGGTTTCAGTTGGACCTCAGAAGGAGTCTGGACTACAACATCCTCTCTGTTATCAGCAGGATGAAGGACCGCTTTCCAAAAACCAGGAAGAAAATCTGAAAAAGATCCCTCACCGTGCTGCCTGGACAGATACGCCACCTTTGAAGGTTCTCCTGCCGCTGCCAGACCGCTGGAGCATGAAGCGCTAACAGCTAACTGTAACCACCCAAGGCTAACTCCAACCTTTCCACTGGAATGAAGTAGAAGACGTCTGCTGACTTCCTGGTTGTTTATAGTCTCATTTCATGAAGAGATTAAGAGTCCGTGGCTCGCTGAAACAAGAGGAGAGCAGGGAAGCGAGAAGATCATTTACTTTTCAGACAAAATGAGCTTTTCCTTCAAAGCGGAGCCGCGTGTGATTTAAGGGTCGAGTTTAAAGCAGAAGTAAAAGTGCAGCTCAGTAATTGTGCTCTCCAGCTTCTCCGCGTTGAAGGATGTGGGCGGACGAACATCAAACAGGCCCGGCTCGTTTCTGCTGCACCTGAGGAGGAGCGTTCACCTGGATTAGTTACCGGGCTTTAATGGAGGCTTCCAGATGCAGCTGTTTTCTCTCTGATGAAAGCAGACGCTCGTCAGAGAGCAGCTACGCTTCAGGATTAAACGGGAATATGGAACTCAGTTTAGCGTCGGAGCATCGGAGACGCAGCTGAAGCTCAGGATCCGACAGAAATCAGCGACTCCGTGGTCGTCAGGTCCATCCTGGTCCTTCATGTCCAGCAGATCATGTTTCATGACGTCTCACCCGAGGTTATTATCGTTAACGAAAACCAACAAAAAAAAAGAAAACTAGAATTGAAAAAACATTTTCCAGTTTTTTAAAAACGATAACTAACTGAAACGGACTAAAATTAACTACAATAATGTCAAGAACGTCCTTTTTATTGGTGTTGTAATTTTTTTTTCCTCATAAATGTTTGAAATCTAACTTTGGTCCACCGTAAAACAACAACAACCGCAAAAAAAAAAAAAAAAGTGATCAGCAGTGATGGCTGCGGCAAAAGTTGGGAGAAAGCAGGCTAACCAAGACTATCTGGATAAGCTAGCCTAAGCTAGCCCCCTGGAAAGAAGGCTAACCAAGACTATCTGGATAAGCTAGCCTAAGCTAGCCCCCTGGAAAGAAGACTAACCAAGACTAGCTGGATAAGATAGCCTAAACTACCCCCCTGGAAAGAGTATTAACCAAGACTAGCTGGATAAGCTAGCCTAAGCTAGCCCCCTGGAAAGAAGGCTAACCAAGACTAGCTGGATAGGCTAGCCTAAGCTAGCCCCCTGGAAAAAAGGGCTAACCAAGACTAGCTGGATAAGCTAGACCCCTGGAAAGAAGGCTAACCAAGACTAGCTGGATAAGCTAGCCTAAGCTAGCCCCCTGGAAAGAGGGCTAACTAAGACTAGCTGGATAAGCTAGCCTAAGCTAGCCCACTGGAAAGAAGGCTAACCAAGACTAGCTGGATAAGCTAGCCTAAGCTAGCCCCCTGGAAAGAGAAGCTAACCAAGACTACCTGGATAAGTTAGCCTAAGATAGCCCCCTGGAAAGAGGGCTAACCAAGACTAGCTGGATAAGCTAGCCTAAGCTAGCCCCCTGGAAAGAGGGCTAACCAAGACTAGCTGGATAGGCTAGCCTAAGCTAGCCCTCTGGAAAGAAGGCTAACCAAGACTAGCTGGATAAGCTAGCCTAAACTACCCCCCTGGAAAGAGTATTAACCAAGACTAGCTGGAAAAGCTAGCCTAAGCTAGCCCACTGGAAAGAAGGCTAACCAAGACAAGCTGGATAAGCTAGCCCCCTGGAAAGAGGGCTAACCAAGACTAGCTGGATAAGCTAGCCTAAGCTAGCCCTCTGGAAAGAAGGCTAACCAAGACTAGCTGGATAAGCTAGCCTAAGCTAGCCCCCTGAAAAAAGAAGGCTAACCAAGACTAGCTCGATAAGCTAGCCTAAGCTAGCCCCCTGGAAAGAAGGCTAACCAAGACTAGCTGGATAGGCTAGCCTAAGCTAGCCCCCTGGAAAGAAGGCTAACCAAGACTAGCTGGATAAGCTAGCCTAAGTTAGCCCCCTGGAAAGAGAGCTAACCAAGACTAGCTGGATAAGCTAGCCTAAGCTAGCCTCCTGGAAAGAGGTCTAACCAAGACTAGCTGGATAAGCTAGCCTAAGCTAGCCCCCTGGAAGGAGGGCTAACCAAGACTAGCTGGATAAGCTAGCCTACGGGAGAAAACAGCAACTAAAAACACGATTATGAGATTTGATAGCCTTTAAAAAGTTCAGTGCTTCACTCCAACCAAAATTACAGCCCTAATTTACAAAATAAAACTAAAACTAAAACCGAAAATAAGCATTTCAAAATAAACGGAAAAAAAATAGCAAAACTGCTCTAAAAACGAATTAAAACTAAGTGAATTTGAAAAACTAAATAAAAACTAAAACTAATTTAAAATCTAAAACTATTATAACCCTGGTCTCACCAGATCTGGACCATCAGCTCAGATGTCCAGATGATGCAGAACATCAGCCAGGACGCCTCACATGCTGCTGCTCTGAGTTATTATTATTATTATCATCGTTATTATCTGGACTTTGTTGAGGAGGAAGAAGGTTTTTACAGATGCTGAGATTAAAACCGAATGAGTAATTAACTCCATGACACGGATTTATTGAGGTAATTGAGCTGAATCGTTCCAGATGCAGATAGTTGAGGGAATCCCTGTAGGTCCGGGTTAATCCCTGGATCTGTGGGAGCAGATGTACGAGCAGGTAAACGGACGTAATTACACTCACCTGCTTCACTGACGGACTTCTACGGAGCTGAGCGTCCATTAAACATTAAACCCCGACCCCCCACCAGATCCGGTGAGTCCACTGGAGCTGACAGCCTGGGAGTCTGTTCTTTCAGCCTGACATGAAATTGATCGGTGTGATTGGTTAGAACGTGGTGGGACGCCCCCCGGTGGTCTGCAGGGACCGGCGCCAGCTTGATTGACAGTTTATCTTTCCATCTCTGCAGCAGATGAGGGTTTAATGACTCCTGACTGAGCCAGATCCCTTCAGAGGTTAGTCTGCTGCCGTACGGGAATCAAACCTCCGTCCGGCCGCGTCACGTCGTCGTGGACGACAGCAGCTCTTCGTGTTGTTGTTCTGTTGTTCTACGGTTTCCTCCAGACAGAGGAAGCAGCTGTTTGACAGCTGACAGCGTCGCCTCATCTCTCCTCTAATGAGCTGCAGGAGACGGACTCTTCATCCTTCATTTGACTTTTTAACTAAAGTCAGTCTTGATGAAACTATTCTGCCGCTGACAGCTGATATTTACTCCTCTGAGACGTCTCACTGCAGCCATGTGGTTGGAGAAGCTTTAATTATTTTGGTACATCTGACGGCTTTTATGGTTCTAGAGGCTGAATGTGTTGGGGGCAGAAATGTAAAAAAGTTAAAATGACACCCATCCTGATGCTCCAGTTAAGGTTTCAACAAAATACTGACCAGAGAGAAGATAAAAGAAACTTTACCTCACCTCAGTGTTCAGGCTGCTTTCCTGAAGAAAAACAGTTTATCAAAATAAAATCGTGTCGTGACAGACTTCGTCATTTTAGCTGGTGTTGAGTCATCATCCAATTGATGTAATTTATCATGATGTAACCTGTGATTTACACCTCTGATAGATAATATGACTAATGAACTGCAGCCTCTAGTGGTCGGTAGAGGAACCGCAGCCTCTAGCGGTCAGTAGAGGAACCGCAGTCTCTAGTGGTCGGTAGAGGAACCGCAGCCTCTAGTGGTCGGTAGAGGAACTGCAGCCTCTAGTGGTCGGTAGAGGAACTGCAGCCTCTAGTGGTCAGTAGAGGAACTGCAGCCTCTAGTGGTCGGTAGAGGAACTGCAGCCTTCAGTGGTCTGTAGAGGAACCGCAGTCTCTAGTGATCGGTAGAGGAACTGCAGCCTCTAGTGGTCAGTAGAGGAACTGCAGCCTCTAGTGGTCCGTAGAGGAACTGCAGCCTCTAGTGGTCGGTAGAGGAACCGCAGCCTCTAGTGGTCAGTAGAGGAACTGCAGCCTCTAGTGGTCGGTAGAGAAACTGCAGCCTCTAGTGGTCAGTAGAGGAACCGCAGTCTCTAGTGGTCGGTAGAGGAACTGCGGCCTCTAGTGGTCGGTAGAGGAACTGCAGCCTCTAGTGGTCGGTAGAAGAACTGCAGCCTCTAGTGGTCGGTAGAGGAACTGCAGCCTCTAGTGGTCCGTAGAGGAACTGCAGTCTCTAGTGGTCGGTAGAGGAACTGCAGCCTCTAGTTTTCGGTAGAGGAACTGCAGCCTCTAGTGGTCAGTGATCCAGTTGTGGTCAGATTTCCAGCTCGTTCTGACTCCATCAGGTTTTGCTGTATTTTGTGTTTGTTTTTTTATTCTTCAAAATTTATTGTTTTTCTTTGCGGCTAGCGTTAGCAGACTTACCTCCTTTCTTCTAAGGTTTTTCTACTGATGCTGCTGTTGTCTCCATTAACCCCGGATATGTTATTTTAAACGTTTTAACTGTCTTTAAATATCATTACTTCTGGATGAACGGCTCTGTCACTCATCCAATCAACATCTGTTTCTGGGTCCGTCAAGTCTACTCAACTGGGCTTCTTTATCCAACACATGACGGAGGACCCACCCTAGATCTGGACCCGTGTTCTGGTCTGAGTGGATCCGTCAGGTGTCAGCGCTCTGATGGTCCCACCACAGCGTCTCAATCAGGCTTTGATGAGCTTCTCTGTCTGTTCTGCTGATAGATCTGCTGATGTAGATCAGCTGCTGTAGATCTGCTGATGTAGATCTGTTGATGTAGATCTGCT